>JAHKKF010510100.1:0-31318 GCA_019740295.1 Labeo calbasu | reverse complement strand
ACTTACAGAAATTAAAGTTTTTGACTTAACACAAAGAAGTCTTTAGATTTTCTTACCTGACTGGTACTTGCAGCTCCGACGCCATGATACACCTCCTTCGCGCCGTCTTCATAAAATGCGTTGGAAACGTCATATCCGTTTTTTTGAACGGCGAAATTAAACCGTTTACGTTACTTTTTAACGATTGATAATCAAGTAAAATGGAAACTTAAACAGTTTAAATTAATAGAGCACAATACACTAGTGTTTTGGTGGAAAAAGAAATATACTTGTGTTATTTTAACAATAAATACCTGGGTAAAATGAACAGTGGCACAAAACCATTTTTTTGAGTGTAGAGAGAATGTTGATTATACATGCAGTTCATACAGTACTGAAAATAAAAAGCACAAATCAACACAATTGAAATTTATTGCAAGTCTAACCCTGTTTTAAAAGGATTCACTCGTGAAATTTTAATTTTTGTTTTGTAAAAATTTTCAGGATATTGGATGAAGTGAGAGAAATGTTGAATATATATTCAGTCAATATAATACTGCTACTACTACTACTACTACTGAAATTATATTTTTTAAGCTGTAGTAAACCCCTTTGTTTGCTAAAAAATAAAGTTTAATTTTCATTTGATTAAAAAATAAATTAAACAATTTATGCTAGAAAAATTTAAATACACAACACAGAATGTCTTAATAAAATAAAATAAAATTGGTGACAATAAAAAAATGAGAGAAATAACACATTTCATAGAGCCCTAAAAATTTAACTTTTGGTAAACTAATAGGATTAAAACAGAAAAAAACGGAATCCAGAAAAATTTAAATGGAAAAAAAAATGGATTTTTAAAATAAATTAAACTGATTTTATAGGTACTGTTATAATATTTATAAGTACTTTGAATTTTTTTTATATATATATTTTTCAATTTTAGATTTGAAATTTAGTTTTAAGTTTTAGTCATTTTGTTACGGGCTTTTTTGTTTTTTATTTTATTTTATTATTTTTAAAATTATTTTTTAGGTTCTGCATCGTAAACATTTATTTCTGTTAGTTGCCGAAGCAATTTCTAATTTTTTTTTTTTGTTTTTAATTATTCGTAATTTATTTTAGCTATAATTTAATGCACAAAAACAATTTTTAAGAGTTTTGTTAACAATAACAAAACTCACAAGTGTTGTTTTACCCAATATTTGTGTGTGCTATGTATTTTTACGCTTAGAATATTAAGGGCCCTATGAAATCTGTTTTATTTTTTCCCAAATTACGATATATAATCCCAAATTCTGTTTTTTAATTTTTAATTTTAATTTAAATGGTTAAATTACATTTTATTCATCAAAAAGCAAGTCTAATAGATTAAAATTATGAAACGTATACAATTTAGCATAAATGTATTAAAAGTTTAACAAAAATGACATGTTTAGGACCCTATGAAATATTTTATTTTTTCTCACCTTCTGTTTCATTGTTACCAAATTCTATTTAAGCAAGTCTAATTATTTGAATGCATAAAAACAACTTAATTTATTAATATATTTTTACAATATTAATATTTTTCTGGTTATCAAGTTAAGGCATAAAATTTTAAAGATTAAAAGATTATATTAAAATATTAAAGATTATTTTTTAATCAAATGAAAATTGGCACACAAAGATACTATTAAAATTAAAACATGAAATATTGTGATTTGTTCATTAATAAAATAGAGTTTTAACAATTTTTGGAATAATAGTAGTAGTAGTAGTAGTATTACGTGCATTCTACTAAACAATAGTAATATATGTCTTCAAGTTAATCTGAACTTTTATTTTGACGGGTTTCCATGAATGCATTTACATTTCTGTACATGGAGACATGCAGAACATGAGTGATTCATATTTAAATTGTCTTTAAATGGTCTAGAGATACTTGTCCATATCGCAATTTGATATAAAGGAGAAGTCCACTTCCAGAACAACAATTCACAAATAATTTACTCACCCCCTTGTTATCCAAGATGTTCATGTCTTTCTGTCTTCAGTTGTGAAAAAATTGTTTTTTGTGGAAAACATTTCAGGATTTTTCTCCATATAATAGACTTCACTGGTGCCCCAATTTTGAACTTCCAAAATGTAGTTTAAATGCAGCTTCAAAGGGCTCTAAACGATCCCAGCCGAGGAAGAAGGGTCTTATCTAGCGAAACGATCATATTTCTTGGAAAAAAAAATTTATATACTTTTTAAGCACAAAAGCTCGTGTAGCACAGCCTCTGGGATGCGCGTTCACGTACTATTGAATCACGTCAAAAGGTAATGGCGGAACCACAGACCCAGTGTTTACAAAGTGAACACGCAAAGACTAAGAAAGTGCAAGTAAGTCGAACGCTGTTTACAAGCAAAAAGGTACAACGTGTCGGACGATTCTGAAGTTGTAGAAGAAAATAACATGGAGTTTTTCAACATACTCTACCTTTTAGAGCCGGAAAACATAGACGATTCGAAGACGTGATTCGTAGTAGTGATGGGAAGTTCGGATCATTTTACCGACTCGGACCATTGAGTTTCGTTCAGCAAAATAAACGAAACTTTTTTCGAGTTATTTCGTTCATTTTAGCAAAATCAACGTCATGTGACAGCCCCATTAGATGAACGAACGACTCGAAAAACCCGAAGACTCGAAACAGGTGAACTAATTCCATTACAGAACCTAATAGGATGTTGCGCATGTGCAACTGAACGAATCACTCCCCGAGACGACTCGTTCTTCCCGAGTCACATTAAAGATTCGTTCAAAATTAACAAATCGTTCAAGAACGACCCGTGGACGCACATCCCAGAGCCTGTGCTACACAAGTTTTTGTGCTTAAAAAGTATACAAATTTTTATTTTTTGAAAACAATGACCGATCTTTTCGCTAGATAAGACCCTTCTTCTTGGCTGGGATCGTTTAGAGCCCTTGGAAGCTGCATTTAAACTACATTCAAATTCAGGGCACCAGTGAAGTCCATTATATGCAGAAAAATCCTGACATGCTTTCTTCAAAAACCATAATTTCTTTACGACTGAAGACAGAAAGACATGAACATCTTGGATGACAAGGGGGTGAGTAAATTATTTGTAAATTGTTTTTCTGGAAGTGGACTTCTCCTTTAAGCGTAATGACCTACTTTTGATTAGTTCATCCAAACTTTTACAAATTCTGTGACATTCTGCGTTATACAGTAAATTCTGTTTTTATGACTGGATTCTGCAATTCTGCGAAAATCACAGGGCCTTAAGTATTGTTTGAATTCGAAATCAAAGTTAAATACTAGTTGAGTCTTTTAATATGCTTTTCATATGTAGCGCTATTTATATAGAGTGTTCCAAATCTCATTTGAGAGGTTGTACTTCAGTTTAAGATGCTGCCTATGTAGACAGCATTCAGCTATTGTGTAATACCTCTGTTATTTTTTTGCTCTTTTGACAGTTCAGTCTTATCGAGCGAAGAGGAACCGACACACAGAGTTGGATTACGACCAGAGGGGGCGCTATGAGCCTCTAAGATCGTCCTATCTTTCCTGTCCCGTGTCTCTTTTGACTCGTCTTCCCATTCGACAGTGGATGGTGACCAGCCAACAAGCCCCAGAGGAGCCGTGAGGTGTTTCTCACCTCCTCATCTGCCAGGACACACTCCTCTCATTATCAAGCCAGTCACTTCAAAGAAAGTCGCCACAATGAGTTCCCACAGCCGCCCAGGTAAGAGCTCTCGGTGGCCCTTCAGTGCTTTTCATCTTGGGTTACCCCTCTCTGAACAAGATAAACACTGTTGAATCAGCTCTGCTCCGGTTTCAATTACGTCTGTCTGTAAATAAACCTTTTGTGATCCAGATATGTGCCATTACAAAAACCCGTTTCTCTCGGTAAAGGCGGATAGTGTTTCTCCGCTACAGGAATAGCACGTGATTGGGCTTCGAGGCTTGAGAATCAGCCTTGAGATGCCAGAAAAGGCTTTTGAGCAGCTTTTTGATTCGCACTCAAATATCTGTCCCCTCGACTCTGCCAAGGCCGCCTTGTCCAACTGTCAGCTCGAGGAGGAGTTTGATTATTCTTGGAAAAAATTGTAAGCTGTGCTGTTTCTCCCTGCCTCCCTCTTCTTCCTTTATCTGTCCTCTTCTCTCTTTCTGCTTATATTTTCCCTTTTGTGTTCGCAGAGGAAAAGGTCATACAGTTTCAGACGCTTTCTTTTCAGCGAATCGTCTGCTAGACAGATGAGCACTCAATAATCGTACGGCTTCATTCTGTAAGCTGCCATTGGGTTAGTAAAGTAATGAGCCGTAAACGGTCAGTTATAGTGGTTTTACCACGGGTAAGTGCTGTTCTTAGTCTACGACAGCCTTAACTGTAGTAAAATTAATGTGGCGCAGCTGGCTTATTGCTTGTGTAAAATGATGGCGATGGCAATGTGATTAAACAACACCAGAGATAAACACTCATTAATGATAATACTCAGAATTAGCAATTGTATATTGAATATTTATTGGCATTTATGATGTTTTTATGTCATATTAACTAAACATTCACCATCATTTTGGTTTGTGTAGAAGACAATTAAAGGTGTTTTGAGGGTCTAATGTGGGCCAAAAAATGGGTTTGAAGATGCAAAGTCAAATTTGTAAAATGGGTAGTTCCGGTCCTTGATTCTGATTGGCTGAGCCGCGTTCAAAGCTGTTGTAAATTACTCTACAAACATACGCCTTTGTTTATGTTTGTGTGTTGCTTGGCAACCACTTTGTTGCAACCACAACCGTTTCTGAGAAACTACATTGTTTGGCAGAAGAATAATGTTTTTATTAATATCGTTACACTTTATTTGCTCTGTTTTATTTTGTGAAACCTTACTACGTGTATGGAATAACCGTTTTATAAAAGCAGTAAGCCCCATGAAGCTGTGGTTTACAATGAATTTATAACAGCTAAGGGGGTTTTAGGCACTCTGCTTCATGTTGTGGTTCCTTTATATGAATTGGTACCTCCTATATAGGTAATTAATAAATTAATAAAATATACAATATTATAAAGTATTATAAATTTATTTCTGTATAAAATGTTTAATATTACTTTATTAATTAAACAAAATAATACTTTCATTCAGGAACGATGCATAAAATTATCAAACTAACAGTAAAGATATATATGATGTTACAAAAGATTAAAAAAAAGCTTTATCCCGCTTCACACACAAATATTAAGTAGTACAACTGTTTTCAACATTACTTATACTGATATTAAATGTTACTTGAGCAGAAAATGAGCATGTTAGAATGATTTCTGAAGGATCATGTGACACTGAAGACTGGAGTAATGATGCTGAAAATTTAGCAGCGCATGTATGAATATTTTGAAATATTTACTGGAAATACTGACAGGCTTTCATCTAAATATTACTGTTTCATGTCATGATGTTGACAGCAGCGTTTTGCTCCGCATGAGTAGATCAGAGAAACAACACTCATTAGCCAATCATCCCTCTCCTGATCTTCTCAGAGGGAGAAAGATTCATCTTTGGTGGTCTGTTTTGCTAATCCAGGGTTGATGTAATGGTTTTGTATTCTCTCTGAGCTGGATTGGAGATTGGAGGCCTGATGTCACCTCTCACACATCCCGTCCGCTAATCCGCTTTGGGTCCGAAAGAGCAATTTCAGCCCGGGATCGCCAGCATCAGTCTAATCCGGTGTTTCTCATCAGAGGAGGTCGTTCCGTGATCTCTCTCTCTCTCTCTCTCTCTCTCTCTCTCTCTCTCTCTCCCTCTCTCTCCCTCTGCGTTTTCTTCCACATCACATTCCTTCAGCATCTGTTGATATTACCCAGTGTGCCTCAATGTGAACTTTCTTCTCAAGACCCCTCCTTAACATCTGTGAAGAGTATTTGGACGCTACTTTTCTAGAACATGGTGATATTAAGAAGCAAAATGGGTTTGACTATAATACATAACTGTAACTATAACCATAACCGTAATATGTACCTGAAGTCATGTGGTTTGTTGATTGCAGACAATAAAATCGCAAAAAAAGGAAGAGACACCCAAGCCATATCAATAAACCAGAATACCATAGAGAATTCAGAATTGGCTCTTGTGGACAGTAAGCAGCTACATACAGTGCACTAGCAATCCACTTACAAAATGTTAGCAACCATATATCAATGTGTTAGAAACACCTCAGACAATGTTATAAAATCCACTCTGCAGACTTTAGCAAACACATAGCAGCGCGCTAGAAATCTGTTGTGGAATTTATTTTGAAATTGACTTGCTTTGTTGGCTTTCGCCTGAAATGCGGTTTGTTTGAAGCTGATTGTAGTCATTTGTTTTTGTGTGTTTGTAAACACAGACTCCAGTTATTTTTCTAATGGGTTGTTCGGGTTTTCAGGCTCTTTGCACCATGCTGGGCGGTGCCGCAGTGCTTTGGCTGGCAGCCATTTTGAAAGTTACAGAATATTCATTCGCTTTTCTGAGTTTCTCCTTTCATTTTTAATCATTTTGCCTAGAGGTAGATAAAAAATTAAACTATTTTTAGCCATATGCTTCTGTTATGACACTTTTGTCATCCTTTTGTCAGTTGAGTACTGTCAGTCTGGCAATGTGGTGCATCGCTCATTTACATTTTAACTTTAACATTAGCTTTAACTTGCTTTAAACATATACATACATGCATACATATAAATATATATATATATTTAAAATATATATTTTCTATTTGGATATACTTTGAAATATAATTTAATTATGTGATGCAAAGCTGAATTTTCATCAGCCATTACTCCAGTCTTCAGTGTCACATGATCTTTTAGAAATCATTTTATTTTGTTAATTTATTATCAATGTTGGAAATATTTTCATTTTAAATAAATGCTGTTCTTTTTAATGTTTTATTCATCAAAGAATCCTGAAAAAAGTATCACAGGTTCCAAAAAAAAAAAAAAAAAAAATTAAGCAGCATCACTGTTTCCAACATTGATAATAAATCAGCATCTTACAATGGTTTCAGAAGGATCACGTGACATTGAAGCCCGGAGTAATGATACTAAAAATTCAGCTTTGCATCACTGGAATAAATTCTATTTTAAAATATATTAAAATAGAAAACCACTATTTTAAATTGCAATAATATTTCACAATATTAAAAAAAAATTCTGTATTTTCAATCAAATAAACGCAACCTTGATGAGCAGAAAACACTTCTTTAAAAACATAAAGTCTTACTGATCCCAAATTCCATCTTTCAATGCTAGTTTACTTTGGTTATAAAACTATAATATTTGATCGTTTAAGATTGAAGATTATATGAAGTGTATGCATTTAAAATAATTATACTTTTTTTGTAATTTAATTTGAAATAAATATTAAATAATTTGAAATAAATTTAAATCATAAAAAAGAAAAAAACATAATTATATCTGTAATAATTACATTACAAAAAACGTTTAATGTTAAATTAATTTATTAATTATTTATGGTGAGAGCATGCTGAAAAATATCTTGTACTTTATAAAATCAATTAATTTATTTTTTAACATTGTAGAAATATACCTAAGGAAGTCTTGCTTTTGGCATATAGTTGTTGTCTCTGCATACTAAGCTAATAACACTGGGGAAAAATTACACTTTTTAATCGTTTGAAGAATTTTAAACAAACATTTGTGGTGTTGTATATAAAGAGTTCATTTACCAAATCAGATAACTCAGTTTTTAAAATTTAATATCTTTAAAAGTCATGTTCAACAATTCCAATTAATCTCAATCAAACAGATATTTTTGTGATGTTGTTTTGATTAAGTAAAAATAACAAAAAAAATACAGCTAACTAATATAATCAAGCTAATATAATCACAATAAAACCATGATGACATAATGTTTTTTAA
Source organism: Labeo calbasu (assembly GCA_019740295.1). Taxonomy (NCBI): domain Eukaryota; kingdom Metazoa; phylum Chordata; class Actinopteri; order Cypriniformes; family Cyprinidae; genus Labeo; species Labeo calbasu. Next base: position 23,440 of record JAHKKF010510100.1, on the reverse strand, counting down.
CAGATAACTTTTTTTTTTTAAGTTATCTATTGAAGTTATTTGTTTTTGCAAAGAAACTCTTCATTTAGGTCTCATTGCAAAACTCTTGGCCTCATTAGATGCAGCAGCAGCCTTTTGCTCCCAGCTATCCCATTCCACACCATTTACAAACACTTGTGCTTTGTCCAGGAGCTTGCGCCATCGAAAGCAGCTGTTTGATTGTCAGCTTGCCGTCCTCGTCCCAGGAGGAGCCACATGAATAGCATCGTCTGATTTACCAGTAAGGATGAGTATCTCTCTAGCACTCCAGGCTCATCCCTGGTCTCGTATTTATTTCAGTACCTCAGAAGCTTTTGCCCGAGGCTTGGAGATCTCATTGGCCCTCAGTGCATTTGAAGGTAGACAGCTTGATGTGCTTTCATTCCTCTCCAGACCTTCTGGATTGGCGAACGTGTTTTTGATCCGGCCGTATCAAAGTTCAGACATCCTTCGGGAATATCAGCCCTTTGCGATTCTGGGTGTTGGAGTCCATTGTTTGACATTTTTGTTTTCTGTGTACCCAGTTGCGTAGGCTGCCCAGTTTAGCCCGGCAGACTGACGTCAAGACTGCTAGTCTGCAGGCTTTACTGCTCCAAACAACTGGCACTAATGGTGTGTTGGCCCCAGGGCAGGCGGATGGGGAACGCAACTTGATCCAGATGCAGACGCCAGTGCACCGAGCCTCCCCTACAGCAGACTCGTAATCGCAGTCTGTCACTGTTTTTAGCTGGACCGCGCAGCTGCAAACCTGCCTGCTCCTTATTCAGTCTGTTTATGCATTATCCACTCTTAAAAATCAAGATTTGCATCTGTGGTTCCATGAAGAACCTTTAATATCCATGGAACGTTTGCATTCAAGATCCCTTGATAAGGGAAAAACGTTCTTTAGAATATCAAAATGATTCTTTTAAAGGTGACATATCATGAAAATCTGACTTTTTCTGTGTTTAAGTGCTATAATTGGGTCCCCAGTGCATCTACCAATGCAGAAAGTTTAAAAACCCAGTAATATAAACATGCAGTTTCTTTTCTGTCCGTTTACCTTCACAGAGTAAGCTGCTGTTTTTACAACTCCTGTGTGTTTTTAACATAAACTTGTGTATTTGACAGTTTAAGCGCAATAAGACATGAAAGAGAACTTTTAGTACTCGCATGCCGTGTGACAGCCGCTTTCTGTGCGTCTGCTTTGGATGTGTGTGTTTAGAAAACTCTATTTCAGAAGTTTAAACTAATATGGTTTAAAAGTTAGCGCCAGTAGCCTCGTGGTTAGCGCGTTGACATAGTGCCATTGCACTGCAGGCGTCCCGAGTTCGAATCCCGGCTTGTGGACCTTTCCCGATCCCACCCCCTTCTGTCTCTCCCACTTCGCTTCCTGTTTAACTACACTGTCCTGTCTAAATAAAGGCATGAAAACGCCAAAAAGATATTTAAAAAAAAAAAAAAAGTGCCTTCGGGCACTTAATAATATATATGGTTTAAAACGCATGATTTCAGTGCGAAAGACATGATAATCAAAACCACGCAGAGGTTTTTGTGGCAGAATATCTGAGGTTCCAGCTGTAAAGGCACAGCTCTATTCTGGAAAAGAGGGCGGGGAGCAGCAGCTCATTAGCATTTAAAGAGACATGCACGAAAATAGTGTTTCTGCTTTATCTCAAAATGGACATTTTCAAAATGATATAGTAAATGATCTAAGGGGTATTTTTGAGTTGACACATTCTGGGGACACCTGAGGGCCATAATAGGCCTTCTTTAAGAAATAATCTCTAAAAGGCTCTTTAGAAGAATAATTTTGGGTTCCCTAGAGAATTACCCAGTTTTGAGTCTTATACTGTTGAGTCTGAGAAGTCATAACTCACAATCCTTTCTTGTAAAAGAACCTAGTGCTGTACAGTAGATTTGTGCGTTCAAAAAATCAGATTGTATCTTAATTGGAGGTTAAAGGCTCAATTTCCTCTCATTTTCATTCCAAAACCATAAATCTGATTTTTTCCTTTTAAACTTTTTTTTTTTCCTTAGACTTTTTGTTTTTCTAGATATTTCTATTAGGTATGTTGGAATCATGTTTGCCTGACATGATTCATAAGCTTTTCACTCTATTTTTAATGTTAACAGAATTGTAATTTTTGCCTGATATCAAAATTTATTTAAGTCTCTTGTTGCTCACCAAGCCTGTATGTATTTATTTAAAAATACAGTAAAAACTGTAATATTGTGACTTTTTTTTAACAATTTAAAATAACTGTTTTCTATTTCAGTATATTGTGACATGCAATTTATTCATGTGAAGCGAAACTGAATTTTTAGCATCATTACTCCAGTCTTCAGTGTCACATGATGCTTCAGAAATCATTTTAATATGCTGATATGCTGATTTGCTACACAATAAATATTTCTTATTTTTAACAGTGTTGAAAACAGTTGTGCTGCTTAATATATATTTTCAGGATTGTTTGAAGAGAAATTCCAGAAGAAAATTATATTTTTGAAATTAAAATAATTTCTAATAAATGTTTGGCGTTGGTAAAGTTTTTACTTTTTTTTTTTTTTTTTTTCTTCTTCTTTTGTTGCTTTCCAAGCCTGCATTTATTTATGTAGAAATACAGTAAAAACTGTAATATTGTTTTTTTTTCTCTCTCTCTGTTTTTTTATTCCTGTGATGCAAAACTGAATTTTCAGCATCATTACTCCAGTCTTCAGTGTCGCATGATGCTTCAGAAATCATTCTAATATGCTGATTTGCTGCACAAGAAATATATATATATATTTTTTTAACAGTGTTGAAAACAGTTGTGCTGCTTAAAAAAAAAAAATCAATTTAATGTGTCCTTGTTGAATAAAAAGATTATTTTAAAAGAAAATATACAGCGGTAGTGTATAAACATTTTGAATCTGCAGTCAGATTGAATAAATTGATTTGGATTGTAAATTGAATAAATTGACTTGCAAACGTGCGTCACCGTTTCTTTTCTGTTGTTTTCTTTGCTTTCTTGCTTGCTTGCAAGTTTGAGATTTGAAAACGAGAAGGTGGAAAATATGTCCTGCTGTTTATGAGGGGAGGACAGATTTAGATGGTTGAAATGTGAATCATAATGTGTTTTTCGTAAAATGCGAGTACATGGTACAGTGATAGATTCATGTTTTCCTTGAAAGTTTTATGTGGCATCACTAATTCCTACCATTTTGGGTTCCACTGGCCTGATGGGATGCTGGTCGTACGGTTTATTTACTGGCCTACAAACATTACCACATTATGTGCAATAATAAAATAGTGGGTAAACTTATTTTTGCTGTTGCTATGGTCTTTTTTCATATTATTTTGCGCTGACATTTTGTTGGGTGGCTTCATTTGGTCTAATCCCGCGGTCATTGTTTGAACTATTAAACCAATTTGTGCTGGAACAGCTATCCTGTTTCACAGAGTTTAATCATGATATTTGAGTGCTTTTTGTGTCTCATTATGTGTAATTATCTGCTTCTCGGCATTCGGAGGGCAGGTTTTTCAGGGAATTTTTCTTTCCACCATAAAACCCAGACTACGTCTCCATGACTTCCAGTCAGTGTGTCCATTCATTAAATAACATCGTGCTATAGGAGTTTTTTTTTTTGTTTTTTGTTTTTTGTTTTGGTTAAGTTGTTGGGAATAAGAGAAAATTGCCATGTTGCAGAAAGGTCATGACCGTATGTGCTAATTTGAATGTTGTTAAAGGTAGCAGACATGTAGTTCTGGCCAGTGGTTCTGTTTATGCATTTTGTTTGTGTGAATGATTTGTGTGTTGATTTTTTTTTTTTTTTTTTTTTTTTTTTTAATAAATAAATTACAAGTTTTGAATGGTTTTATAAATGCCTTTTGTACAATAATTTAAGTTATTTATTTATAAATTCATCTTAAATAAATAATGTAATTTCATTAAGTATTATTGTTGATCCTAAAATATTGAACAGAAGCATTTCTAAAATAATTCATATTGGTTCTGTGTATTGGTTATCAGAAACAATAATCAGTTATTTAAAAATAAAAAAAATAATTATTCTGTGAACCATAGAAAATGTTGTCATACATTAATATGTGTACCTATTATTATTATTATTATTATTATTATAATTATTATTATTGTTATTGTTATTGTTGTTGTAGTAATAATAATAGTATTATAGTAAAAGTAAAAATAGTAAAAGTATTATTTTTGGTCTGTAAACTAATAAATAATAGTCCATGTGCATATTTTCTGTTTTGTTTTTAAAACAAAACTATATGGTTCACAGAATAATTAGACAGAATATACATTTAGAAAAGTTTTTTTTTTTTTTTTTACATCGGCAGTGCATCGGCAGATTTAAAAAAAAAAAAAAAAAAAAAAAAAAAATATATATATATATATATATATATATAACATTTATTATTATTTTATTTATTTTTAAATCTGCTGAAATAATGTATGATATAATGGCTGATATAATAAATAATACACATAATAAAAAAGATTAAATAAAAAAGATGTTTATTTTTTACACAATACTTCCTCTATGATATAATGTGTTTTTTTTTTACTGTGAGCAGTGCATCGGCAGATTAAAAAATAAATAAATAAAATAATATATGTATGTGTGTATATATATATATATATATATAATATAATTTTATTTATTTTTTAATCTACTGAAATAATACATGATATAATGGCCCATTTTTTTTTTTACTGTGAACAGTGCATCAGCAGATTAAATGTGTGTGTGTGTGTGTGTGTGTGTGTGTATATATATATATATATTTCTATTTCTATTTCTATTTATTACTATTCTTTTATTTATTTTTAAATCTGCTGAAATAATAATAAATAATACACATAATAAAGAACTTAAATAAAAAAGATATTTCTTTTTTACACAATACTTCCTCTAAACTGGCCAAAATTGGCCCATATCTGTCTGTCTCTAAAGTACATCTCAAATGTGATTGTGCAATTGCAATATAGATCAGAGCGACTGCATTATGCAAGTTGTTTTCATTTTTCATGTTTGTTCAGTTGTAGCTCTGCGTCATACCTTGAGGTTTGCAGAGAGTTTTTCCCTCTTCAGATCCTTAAATAATAATCTTCCCTGTTTATGAATCGGATGTCGTGTGAAGCTCATTTTTACGTTACATCATTACTTCTCATGAAGGGATCCCATGCTCTGGGAGCTTCGGTTGAACGGAAAGCGAATGATATAGGAGTGGCATTTCGTCATCAAAACTATTTTTATCTGCTTTCTCAGGGCCTTTTTCCTCTGAAACGAGAACGTTTGCAACGTCACATGCCCATGAAGGAACATGAAAGTTTATTTCTGTCATGAAGCTCAATTATTTTCCAGCAAGAGGAAGTGTTGTTTGGTGTTGAAGGCTGGCAGATCATATATTCTTGATCTTGGGTGGTAGTTTTGTTCCACTTACCAAGCGCTGTGTTGATCTCACAAGTAGGTTTCCTAAGTCTCCTGGCTCAGGTTGTGGGGAGATCGCGCTCACAGGCCCGAACAAGCCCCGTGATTAATTGCTGGCAGGCTGAACTGTGGGGATCTTGCGTCAATAAATCGTCATGAAGGCAACTCTCCTGCTTCGAACATAAACACAGAGACAGGCCGGGCTGTGACTGAAGCCCAGCCAGAGCTAGTTAGGGCTCTACAGGCCCTTTGAGGCGCTAGCACAGTTTATTTAACACCCAAATTTTATTAGTGGAGATCTAGCCACAGGTCTCTCTGGCCTCTTTAATCTGCCGAAAGCCAGGGCCTGGATTTGTGAGTCTAAGAGTCGTCCTTGTCTCAAACAAATGAGGGCAAATTTATTTAATTCAAACCCAGTGACTTCAGCTCGTCTTTTTGTCTTGTTTGCTTGTCGGATCCAATTCAAATTCTCAGCGATTATACAGAGAAGGGTTTGATGTTGGTGTGGCCTCTTTTATGTTTTGCACTCACACAGATTTGAGGCTGTACACACTGTTTTGGTGCAAATCAAAGCAGAGTTCTTCGTCAAATAGAGGTTTGAACAGTTGTAGTTGATGTATGGATGTCATATTTTTTTAAATAAATTAACTTTTTTCCGTAGAAAAGCATTAAATTGATCAAAATTGACCAAAAGGAAAGACGTTTGTAATGATTTTAATTTTTTAGTCTTTAAATATTGAAAAAATGTATTATAAAAAGGGTAATTATGACTTTTTATCTCACTATTCTCAAGACTTTTTTCTCGCAATTGCGTGATACAAACTAGCAGTCCTTACAATTTTTAATTTCTTTGCAATTTTCTTTGCAATTCTGAGAATTACGAGTTTATGTCTCGCAATTGTGGCTTTTTTTCTCAGAAATGCGAGTTTATACCTTGCAATTCTGACTTTATAACATGCAATTATGAGAAAAAAAGTCAGAATTGCGAGATCTGAATTTGCAGTAGCGAGAAAAACAAGATATAAATTTGCAATTGCAAGAAAAAAAATTGTGAGAACTGACTTTTTAGAGTCAGAATTGTGAATTTTTCTCTCGTTATCCTGACCCAGTCAGAATTGTGGGATGTAAACTCACAATTCTGACTTTATATCTTGCAATTCTGACTTCATAACATGCAGTTATGAGAAAAAAGTCAGAATTGCGAGATATAAAATCACAGTTGCAAGAAAAAAATAGTGAAAACTAACTTTCAGAGTTAGAATTGCGAATTTTTCTCTCACAGTTCTGACTATTTCTAGCAAATGCGATACAAATGTGATGCAAACTTGCAATCCTGTTTTTTTCTTTCTCTCACAATTCCGTTGTTTATATCTTGCAATTCTGACTTTATGCAATTATGAGAAAAAAGTTAGAATTGCCAGATATGAACTTACAATGGTGAGAAAGTCAGAATTACGAGATGTATAAATTAGCAATTGCAAGAAAAACTTTGTGAATTCGGACTATTTCTAGCAAATGCAATTAAACATGCAATTATGAGGAAAAAGATATAAAGATATAAACTTGCAATAGCGAGAAAAATTCAGAATTGCGAGAAATAAATTTGCAATTGCAAGATAAAAAATTGTGAATTTTTCTCTTACAGTTCTAACTATTTCTAGCAAATGAGTTTAAACTTGGAATAGCAAGAAAAAAAGTGAGGATTGTGAGATAAAAAGTTGAAACAGACTTCCATAGTAAAGACTGGAGTAATGAAGCTGAAAATGCAGCTTTGCACTACAGGAATTAAATTACATTTTAGTGAGAAAAAGTCAGAATTGCAAAAAATAAATTCACAATTGCAAGAAAAAAAATTGTGAAAACCATCTTTCAGAGTCAAAAGTGTGATATATATATATATATTTTTTTTTTTCCTCTCTCTCTCACAGTTATGACTATTTCTAACAAATGAGTTTATATCTCGCAATTCTGACTTTATTTGTCATGATTGCAAGTTTATATCTCAATTCTGAGAGAAAAAGTCAGAATTGCGAGAAATAAATTTGCAACTGCAAGATGATAAATTGTGAAAACTGACTTTCGGAGTCAAAATTGTGAATTTTTCTCTCACAATTCGGACTACTTCTAGCAAATGAGTTTATATCTTGCAAATCTAAATTTATTTCTCATACCTCATTGCGATTAATCGCATCCAAAATAAAAGTTTGTTTTTACATAAAATATGTGTGAGTACTGTGTATATTTATAATGTGTGTATATATATATATATATATATATAAATATAAATATAAATATATACACATACATGTATATATTTTAAACCATATTTGTGTCTATATACATTTATATTTATATATAATTAAAATTATATATACATATAAATATTTTATATATAAATATAGCATATTTTTCTTAAATATATACATGCAAGTGTGTGTATTTATTCATAATATTATTTTTTATTCACACATACATTATGTAAACACACACTTTTATTTTTGACGCGATTAATCGTAATTAATCGTTTGACAGCCCTAATTTCACAATGTTTTTTTGTCAAATAAATGCAGCCTTGGTAAAAAAAATTTTGAAAACACTAGAAAATTAAATCTTATATCAAAGTCTTTTTTTTGTCTTTTGAGGATGAGATCATGTTTCAATAGCATCTTAAATTTCAATTCATTTATTTAGATGTGTTTAATTTCAATTCAAAACTCTGAATACTTAATTTAAATCAACACTCAGAATTGTCCTTATGTTGCATTTAAATGTTTTAGCACCATTTAAACATTAAAACTAAATATTGTCCTATATTGTGTATGTGCTGCTGTTATACTGGTGCATATAAATGGAAATAATGAAATATCATTTTTGAGTTCATTTGGTGATTAGTGATGTGGAAAATATGTATTTCAGTTCTTATCTTAAACCGTTTTGAGCTACTGAACTACAATGGCTGTCTGATTGAAATTATAGTTCTTTGTGTTAGCTGTTTTGCCTAGGCTTTACATAAGTACACATAAAATACATTTTCTATCGTAGGTTTCTAATATTTTTAGCCTTTCTCCTGTTGATTCGAGCTCACTACTTGTAGCTAACCTATCGAGAGCCCTACACTCCTACATTCCTTTCCTTTTGGAGAGGTAATGCTTGCTGGAGGTGAATCCTACAGTACATTCATGCAGAAGGATCTTGAAGGAACGGGAATTAGACCCTTTTGCACGCACAGATGCACTGAAACCCAAAATATCCCTCGATCCTTTTTCAGCTCCCGTTCGGTAGCAGATGGTTTTGAATAATTCATGACAAGTTTGTGGGTAGCATTCAGCATCACATTTATCCTGAGGACTGTTAGATTTCATAATTTTCTCGAAGAACTCCTCTTCCCAAAAACGACACAAGTGCGACATGATGTTCTTAAGTGCAGCAATTTCACCAGAGCTGTGTTTTTTTTTTTTTTTTTTTTTTGTATTATATCATTTGCATGACAATTAAACACATTTTACTTCCAAAGTCTCATTACAGTAATGTGTTTTACTTTTGAGTTTTGAAATTGTTTTGAAATGATATGATTTAAAATGTTCTACAGTTTAATTGTTTTTTTTTTTTTTTACTTTTTTTTTTTGTTTTTTTTTTGCTTTAGGGCAATGAGAATTGGTGCATAATTCCTTAAAAAAAGGCATGATGCAAAAAATCTTAATTTTCGTAACAATAGGCCACATTTTGAGATTGCAAATATTTCTTTCGATTTTAGTGTAAAATTTATTGATAGTTCTTTCTTTATGAAATTTACCCACTAAATTTATTTTTTGATAATTAATTGATGATTAATGTGATGTTTTTTATTTCCTGTCCTGATTTTGGTGGAAAATCTGCAGAATATTTTAAACTAAAGAACCTTTTTGCACTGAAAAGAACCTTTTGTCCAGTGGAAAGATTCCGTGGATGCTGAAAGGTTTTTAATGGCAGCATTGATGCCAACAAAGAGCCTTTATTTTTAACTTTTCTTAATTATCTCTTTCAGAATCTTAAAATCGCACCAAAGAGTAAAGAAGTCCTAAACGGCATCATCCAGGGCCAGAGCCAGGACTGTAGAGGAAGTTAATTACCCAAGCAGTGATATTGGAGGCCAGTGTGTTTGTTTAAAATGTGCAGTGGCCTGTATTACTTGCGTAAAACCGTAATCAGGAGGTGATTTTCAGGGGGTTTTGTGGGTAAATCAGTGTTAATATTAGTCTGTGGTCTGTGAAGTGTAGAATTAGTGTTGTAAGGTCACCAAAATGTCATTGTTATTATCGAACAAGTGCTCTGGAAAATTCGCCGTCGCTGTGGAAAGATAGATGTGCTGGAGGAAGCCTGAAAGGGGAGGACTAGTTTAAACAAAACCTCCTCAGAACAATGGAAATGATGAGAGAGTAATGAGATTTATATGCTGTCGTTGTCTCATTTCTATGTTTTCCGTAATATCCAATTCGGCTAATCCAATTCGGGGTGAAATATACCCACGTTCCGCCTTTGTATTGAATTTAAGAAATGCTCCGGGCTCTGCTTTGCCAAAAGGCAAGTTTATCATTCATTTATGAGTTTTTCAAAATGCGATATGACATTGTTATGAATAGGCACTCACAGCTAATCCTGTGTTTATGGATGTCTTCGTCTAGATGGCATGCTTGTCATTTTGTTCATATTGAGGCATTATCACATTCCAGTCATTTTTTCAGATGGCATCACTTACTATTACGTAGATGGATTCGTAAAATCCAGAGTCTGGCCCACATGTGAATTTGGTGGGAAAGACCAGCTAATTGCAAAGTTAAGGGCGTTTTGATGTAGACTGTGCATACCACCATTTAAAATGTGTTTTATAGCCGCATCTAACACACATCAAGGCGCACGTATGCTAGTTTGTCTCCCAGACGAGTTCGATTAAAGCTTTAGAGACCAGAGCGAGCGGGCCAATCTTGATGAGGCACGCCGCACCATTACGAGGCAGACGGCTGGCCAAACCGACCGGCCCACCGCTGTAGGACTGTGTAGTTAACCAGCACTTGTGGGAAAGGCACCAGCTTCAAAGTCCCGGAGCCAGATGTGACGAGATGTTTTCTTTAAATAATCCTCAACATCTCTTGTTTTTTTACAAGCAGGGTTGTTTCACAGGCCACCACAGTTTGTTTCCATTTCCTCTGTGAATTGTGAGCTTGTGGTAGTGTGTTTTGCATTCAGGAAGGTCCTGATTCAGTAGTGTGAGTGAGCATGTTTCAGATGATTTATTTAAAGGGGTTATATCTCAACTAATCTCAACTGTTTCTTTCAATTATTGGAAATACGCTGTATGTGCTTTCAGAACTCAAAGCTTCAAACCTCGAGGTAGTAATTCATATAACACATTTGAAGTAGAAAGGTTTGTCGAGCAAAGCTTTGAATAGAGATTAAAGAATGAAGGGACGGATGGATGCATAAATGGATGGATGGATGAATGGAATGAAGGATGGATGAATAGAAAAAGTGGATGGATGGATGGATGGATGGATGGATTAAAGTGGATAGATAGATGAATGGATAGATAGATAAATGGAGGATGGATAGATGGATAGATGGATCAATGGAAAAATAAATGGATGGTTGGATGGACGAATAAATGGATGGTTGGATGGATATACATGGATGGATGGATATAAATGGATGAATGAATTGATGGATAAATGGATAGTTGGATGGATTGATAAATGGAGGATAAATGGATGGATGGGTGAATTGATGGATAAATGGAGGATGAATGGATGGAAAAGTGGATGGAAAGATGGATGGATAAATGGAGGATGAATACATATGAATGGATGGATGAATAAATAGATGATTGGATGGATGGATAAATGGAGGATGGATGGATAAATGGATGGATGGATGGATTAAAGTGGATAGATGGATGAAAAAAGTGGATGGATAGATAAATGGAGGATGGATAGATGGATCGATGGACAAATAAATGGATGGTTGGATGGATATACATGGATGGATGGATGGATGAATAAATTGATGGATAAATAGTTGGATGGATTGATAAATGGAGGATGGATAGATGGATGGATGAATAAATGGATAGATACATGGATGGATGTAAAAATGGATGGACGGATGGATGGATGGATGGATGGATGGATGGATTAAAGTGGATAGATGGATGAAAAAAGTGGATGGATGAATGGATGGATAGATAAATGGAGGATGGATGGATGAGTAAATGGATGGTTGGATGGATGAATAAATGGATGATTGGATGGATAGATAAATGGAGGATGAATAGATGGATGGATAGATAAATGGAGGATGGATAATGGATGGATGGATGAATGGATAAATGGATGGATAGATAAATGGAGGATTAATAAATAGATTATTGGATGTATTGAATAAATGGAAGATGGATGGATGAATGAATGGATGGATAGATGTAAGGATGGATGGATGGATGGATGGTTGAGTAGGGGATAGATGGATAGATAAATGGAAGATGGATGGACGGATAGATGGATGTATTGTTGAATGGAGGATGAATGGATGCGATGGATGGATGGATGGATTAATAGGGGATGGATGGATGGATAAATGGATGGATAGATAAATTGAGGATTAATAAATAGATGAATGGATGGATTAAATAAATGGAGGATGGATGGATAGCTGGAAGGATGTAAGAACAGATGGACGGATAGATGAATGGATGAATAGGGGATGGATGGATGGATAAATGGAAGATGGATGGATGGATGGATAGATGAATGGATAGATGAATGGATAGATAAATGGATAGACGTATGAATGGATGGATGTGTTGTTGAATGGAGGATGGATGGATGGATGGATAAACGAATAGATAGATAAATGGATAGATGGATGGATGGATAAATGGATAGGTGGATGTGTGGATAAATGGATGGATCCTCTGCTGAACATCTTTGAATTCCATTTCAGTTACTTTTCCTGTTATTCAGCTTTCTAACACAGGGGAAAAATAGATACTATTACTTCTAAGCACAAAAAAACTGTTTATTTTTAAAAATATAATTAGATCATTTCAATCTGATCAGTTTGTTTCTACACTTTTAAGCACAGTTTGTTTTATGAATCGTCTCTTTCCTCCCCATTTAATTCAAAGTGCGAGCTGTAATGAAAAACTGAATTAATACTGTTATGGGTGAAAAAATAAAAATAAAAATTGTAAATTTTAATTGGACCCCAGAGAGAAAAAATAGTTAATACAACCCTTTTAAAGAACATTCAGACTGAGGTATATCAACACTGATCTAACACCAATTTCTCCTTTACGTTTTCTCTGTCCTGAGGCTTGTTTAGTTTCTCATGCATGATGCCAGAAACACGTAATATTCTTGTGTTTGTGTTTATGCTGTGATATTTGTGCAGATGACTCACTGAATAAAGACAATTAAGGGATGAAGTAAGGTGAAGTCTCTAGCTACCTTCGACAAACGTCAGGTCAGTTTGATTTGAAATGCGCTTTTCACAATTTATTTTGTTTCAAAGCATTTTTACAGAAAATAGTGCCTTAATACCTCTAGTGAGCAAACCAAATGAGACTGGCTTAGATGTTTAGACAGAAAAGAAAGAAAGCCTTGGGAACCAGCCATTTTCAGCAGCCTTGGGTTTAGAAGTAGTTTTCACATTTTCCCCATTGAGATTAAAAAAAAGTCTTCAATAAGAAGTTCTGTGTTGAATCAAACAAAAAAGGTCTGAGACGAATTACATCATTTGATTAGAAGCAGAAAAAGTGCTTGAAAATAAAAAGTAACAAGACTATAATCATTTTGCACATCCCATGAAGCGTTGCAAATGTTGTGATTAAATGAGAATTTGCCATGTAATTCTATATAAAACTGCAAGAAATGCAATATATTTACACAATATCCAAATATATATGATATACACGTGTTTTAGTGTGTAGGGACTCTAGGGAGACTCGATTACATCATTGGCGATGCATCATGGGAGTTGAACGGTTACTCTCAAGCTCTTTTGGCCAAATAGGGAATGCAAACAACACTCACTGATTCCTTGATGGAATTGAAACTTTCCAGGCGCTAATCCACAGATTAGCTACTAAAGAAAATCCTTCCAAACTTGGCCTGGCCGATGGTCTTGAAACTGTTCTACTTCATCTACTATTCATCTACTAACATTTACTTTACTGTCACTATTGAGCTCATGTTGTGAGCACAGGGTTATGTGAGGATGTTCAACAAACATAGCTTTTGATAATATATCATAAAAAGGCACTAAACATGTTTAAAGTTTGTGAGTAATTGTATTTATTGAGAGCTTGGCCTCGTCGACCGACGTCACTGCCTTTTGATGCGGGAAGAAATCTGTGCTTCCATGTTCCAACATTACAGGCCTTCCCTGTAACGCTGTTAGGCAGCAAAAGGAGGGATTCATGCTTTTTGCCATGCTTTTAAAATGAAGCGTTTAACAATACATCATCTCTGAGATCAAGCATTGATGTTAGGCAGTGGGATCTGGCTCATGATGTTCAGTAGGAAGTCAGATCTGGTGCAGGCCAGTCATAGGAACGGGAAAAGGTGTATATATGCTACTGTAATTCATATTTTATTTAGGACTTACTAACCGTAAGTCGACGAGAAGAGGCTTGGTCAACCAAAATCTTATTAGTCACTTAGTTGCAGAAAAAAAAAAATTCACAGGAAGTGGGAAAGTCATGCAGTTTGTAACGGACAGATCATTAACGGCTTGTCTATGTGATGATATAGTACGTCGGGCAGAACATCAGAACGCTCACCTATCATTCATTGGCCTCAAAGTAGTAGCAACTTTACATGGCTGCTCAATCTAATGTTAGCCTAAAAGTAATACATCTTTTGAATCTGTAACGACTCTGTGTTTATTTGTGTGCACTCAGAATAACAACAAAACATTGCACTTTTGTAAAATAATGAAAGCATACAGGATGCGTTTTTCTGCCGTTTCAGTCTCTGTGAACTTGCGTTCGAAACTCTGTGTATACTTGCCTTACAGACATATTGTGACATAACGTCTACTTTCAAATGAACCAATGTGAATAGAAAATAGATATTCTCAGATTACGTAATCCTTATGAAACGCGCATACAGGTGGATCATTACTGCAGAGATGACGAATCAGTGTCGCTGACTTCATCTCTTAAAGGGGTCATCGGATGCCCATTTTCCACAAGTTGACATGATTCTTTAGGGTCTTAATGAAAAGTCTCTAATATACTTTGATTAAAAATTCTCAATGGTTTTGTAAAACAACACCCTTTTTACCTTGCCAAAATGAGCTCTGCAAAAATCATCTCATTCTAAGGGGTTGTTCCTTTAAATGCAAATGAGCTCTGCTCGCCCCGCCCCTCTCTTTTCTCTGTGGAATGACAAGCTTGTTTACTTTAGCGGCATTTAGCCGCTAAACTTCCTAACTACCATGTTATAAGGAGAGGCGATCGCAAAGATTCATTAAAAAAAACGCTTATACACACTTCTGCAGTAAGTGAAGCTGGATCACGAATGATTCACGCGAACATCGGGAGGCCCATTCCATTCACAAACAAATGTAATCCACTGCATCTTCAGCGGCTCAGATGTCGTAGTAAATGACGACTACTTCGTTCATTATTACATCCAGCAACACAACACCTCAATCGCTCAATCTGAGATATTCTTGTCTAACTTACATCCCTGCTTTGGCATCGAAACAAGGAAAGTTACTGGACTGTGACAGCTGGTCTGAGGTAAGAGGTCATGTCAATCAACTATCGTGGGAGTGGCCTCTGTGGGTGTGACGGCACACCGACAGGCATCTGAGAACGGCTCGATTTGAAAAAGGGGATATTATTTTTACAGATTAATTACAAACCACTGCATGGATTTTTATCATTGTAGGGTAGATTTGTACATACATTGCCAACACACATTAATGTTCAAACAACATGAAAAAGTGAAGTTAGCATCCGATGACCCCTTTAAGCCGAAAACAAAGCAAGCACTAGTTAAGTTGTTAAAACGTTAATGCAGTTTCCTTGCTGTTTTTTCTGGACACATTTATAATTATTATTTCTGCTGGTGCGCTGTGGCAAGCTTTTTTTGCGTGCGCTTGAGCGCTTTTTATGTAGGCACATTATTATGATTTATATGGTTTATTAATAAACGTGCGACTAATAGTCGACTAATGCTTACTGGTACTAGTCGACCAGAAAAATCTTTAGTCAAGGGCAGCCATTCAGCAAGGATGGATAAAATTGATAGTAAATATGGGTAAAGACATTTATAATGCTACAAAAAGATTTCTGTTTCAAATAAATGCTGTTCTTTTAAACTTTCCGTTCATTAAAGAATGAAAAAAAGAAAAGGTAGAACAGTTTCCACAAAAATATTAAATGGCACAACTGTTTTCCACAAATGTTTCTTGAATGGCAAATCAGCATATTAGAATGATTTCTGAAGCGTCATGTGACATGAGTAATGATGCATATTCAGCTTTGCATCACAGGGATAAATTGTTTTAAAATATCTTCAAATAGGAAACAGTTATTTTAAATTGTAGAAATATTTAACAGCATTTCTGTTTTACTGTATTTTTGATAAAACAAATGCAGGCTTGAGATTTTTGATTACTATGAGATTATTAGATTCTTTCTGCTGATGAGAATCTTGGTCATTGCAGAATGCTCTTTCAGTTCGACTTCTCTTAAGCATGCCGAGACAGATGTCAGAACTTGCAAGCAATTCCAGCTGCAGTGTTGAACCCATTCCCCATTGAGAGTCTCTGCCTTGTCCTGTGTTCTTGTGCATTTGTCTTAAATAAATGGATTTAAATGAATCGGTGTCATGGTAAATCTGCAGTATTTGAGAAATCATGATTTAGACTGACCAACTTCTCTTTCACTGGCTAAAGGGCTCATCCCTTCGGCCGTCATCTGGACAACCTCCTGTCGCAGAGTTTCAGTCACCTTAGAGCGGCCCGCCATCTTGCAATCTCAGTGAAAACTGGAGGAATGCTGCCAGTTTAATAGGGTAATTAAGGAAATTAGCACCAGGTGCCAGATTGACACCAGTGTTCTCAAAGAGTTCTTTTTCAAATATCTTATTTAAGTTTTTTAAACTGTGCTTCAGACTACACTTGTGACCCTGGACCACAAAACCAGTCTTAAGGGTCAATTTTTTAAAATTCTGATCATCTGAAAGCTGACTAAATAAGCTTTTTTTTTTTTTGCTGTATGGTATGTTAGTATTGGACTACATTTGCCCGAGAAACAGCTAATTCAAAATCTAGTATCTGAGGGTGCAAAAAAATCAAAATATTGAGAAAAATCACCTTTAAAAGAGTCCAAATGAAGTTCTTAGCAATGCATATTACTAATCAAAAATTAAGTTTTAAAATATTTATGGTAGGAAATTTACAAAATATCTTCATGCAACATGATCTTTACTTAATATCCTAATGATTTTTGGCATAAAATAAAAATTGATAATTTTGACCCATACAATGTATTTTTGGCTTATTGCTGCAAGTCCAGTATCACAGTTAATTTTATGAAATCTGCCAAAAAAAACCTGTCCTTTTAGCATAACTTCAAATGTGACTAAGCAGCAACCTTGAAATATAGGAAATTGTAGGTTGTTCTCTAATTTTGATCTCCACTGTATATGTAGACAAAAAAATTGTTCTAAAGATATATAGCACATTTTATTAAAACGGTTTTCCACCTGCCTGTATTAAAAAAAAAAAAAGCAGGCTACTCTTGTAAAATTCATGAGTGCTTGGTCAGTGGTTCATCTATTGAATGCCAGAAAGCGAGTGCTGGTTCGGTGAAGTTTGAGTAATGGGCTCTTTTTAACAAGTCGGTGATGTATCGTAAGCGTACCAGGTCTTAGCGTGAGTAATGACGGCGGGAGACAAACTCCTGAGTAAAGACCCCTATGTTCCTGCGCACTTCAAACCTCACATGAGGACTAATGGAGCTGGTGACATTCCTCTGACAGCGTTTCAGTCTGTTATGAGCCCAAATCGCTGTTTTTCAACAACATAAGGGGCGCATTACTTTTCCCTAATGCGCCTACAATATGTAATATTTTCCTGTGTCCTGACATCATACAGGACGAATGCGATGCGTTGAGCAGCGAGATCCGAGATCGTCCACGTGTCTGATTTTTCCCGATGTTTTCCAGCACCTCACTCTTTTCCTATACAGGGTTGTGATTGGTGTGACCTTTCCAAATGATTATCCCGACCGCACATCAGCCTGATGAAAGCACTTGTGACCTTCATTGAGTCGTACAAATAGAAATCTGCCATTAGAGACCCCTTTAATATCATAAATTATGCTCTTGCTGGCTTTGTGCATCAGAAGAAGGGACTTTTTTTGGTCTAGCTCTATGAAATGTTGCATAATTATTTGCATAATGCTTGTTATACACCAGGCTGGTGTTAATTCACAGACTTCTTTGACAGCTCAAACATAGAAGTCATTTACATTGGTAGGCAGGATAATTGTTGCATTTTATAAGATGACTTCTTTTTGCCCAGTTTTAAGGCTTCATCACACGTTTGCTTTGTGGAGAAAGTAACACATTGTATTTTGCATCCAAGAAGGCATTTTACCTGTTTTAACCATTATTTGTACGTGCTTTGTGTTTTATGCTGTCATTGAGTATTGGAGTATTTCTGCACTTCATTATTTGATTATTTTTTTTTGGATTTTGATTAGTTGATTATATTAATATTTTAATACTCCATTTACTTTATTACTGATTGCTAAAATCAAGCATTACATTATTTAACATTTTCATCACTTGATTTTTTTTTTTTTTTTTTTTTTTTAACTTGATTATGTAATTATTTTAATATTTGATTGTTTAATTATGATTATTTTAATACTTGGTTATTTGACTTTAGTAATTGATTATTTAACTATTTTAATATTTGATTATTTATTTTAATACTTGATTTAAAAAATAATATTTTAATATTTGAGAATTTCAGTACACAATTATTTTATTGCTAAAACACGGTGTAAATCAAGCAATAAAATATTTGCATAACTTTTCATAATTTGATTAATTTGATTAATTTTAATATTGATTGTTGACTGTTTTATGATTATTTTAATACTTGAATGTGATTTGTTTTTTTCTTCATTATTTGGTTGTAGTAGTTTAATTATTTAATTCTTTTTAGCTCTAAAATATTTGATTTGTTCATTTAATACTTGATTATTTAATTATTACAAAATATTTTAATATTTGATCATTTTTATAAACAATTATTTAATTTATTTTAAAATTAATATTTAATATTTTATTATTTTTATTTTTCATTATTTAATTTAATTTATTATGTTTTTATGCTGTAATTAAGTATTTGAGTGTTTTATTACTTCATTATTTGATTTTTTTAAAAAACATTTTTGAATATTTGATCATTTTAATATTTGATTGTTTGACAGTTTTATTATGATTATTTTATTTTAAATACTTGAGATTTTTTCATACTTGGTTATTTGGTTTTAAAATTTAGTTATTAATTTATTAATTGAGTGTTTAATTATTTAAATATTTTAATATTTGATCCTTTTATCCTGCACAATTATTTATGATTATTTTTTATTTGTTTTTTTTTTTTTAATTAATTAGTATTTTCATTCTTCATGATTAGATTTTATTGATATTTGATTGTTTGATTATTACTTATTTGATTTTAAGGTCTAATTATTTCAATACTTGACTTTTTTTAATAGTACATTTAAAATAATCATAGCTATTTCCTTTTTCAGTTAGGATGCTGCGATTGTAGGGAGTAACTCGCTACATTTTGGGCCGGAGCCATTCATTTGACTTAGCATTGTTTCCTAAATTTCCCAGCGTGTCACAGCGTCCGTAAGAGGCCTTCCTCTTCTGACACGGATGTCAAAACTGACCCATCCGTCCATGCTTTAATAGGAAAAGTGCTGTGTGTTCCTGCTCTTTTGTGTGGGGTTAGAAACTTATCTGTAGTTAGATAGGTTGCTGTCCTCCTTGTGTTCATTTCTGGTGTAGATAAGACTGCAGGACCTCAAAAATCACAACTCTTATCTGTTTCAAACTCCTTAGCACCAGGAGAGCTGCGCCACCCCACATCAATCAGTGGATTAAAATAGCACTGTATACTGCAGTACATATACCTGTGATTACTCAAGCTGTGTTCAGCTTCTCAAGAGCAATAACAGAAATGTCCCTTGGCTGGTGTTTATCATTCTAAGACCTGCAATTAAAGCCCTGGCCCTGCGGATTGTGGCTTGTCCCTCTCAGCAACCAGTGTTTTGTGTATCGGTTTCTCTTGGAAGGTTTCTGGCGTAGTCTCCGGCTGTGTCTGAGCCCTGAAAAATGCTGCTTTCTCAGGCAGTATTTTGAGGGAGGAAGACGACAAGGCATTTGTGAATTCAAATGTGAATGTGACCCTGAACCACAAAACCGGTCTTAAGTAGTACTGGTATATTTGTAGCAATAGCCATAAATAAATTGTATAGGTCAAAATTATTGATTTTTCTTTTATGACAAAAATCATTTGAATATTAAGTAAAGATCATGTTCCATGAAGATATTTTGTAAATTTCCTACCATAAATATATTAAAACTTAATTTTTGATTAGTAATATGCATTGCTAAAAACTTAATTTGGACCATTTTAAAGATGATTTGTCTCAATATTTTGATTTTTATTGCACCCTCAGATTCCAGATTTCGAAATAGCTTTATCTTGAATAAACGTAGTCCAAGCCTAACATACCATACAGCAAAAAAAGCTTGTTTATTCAGCTTTCAGATGACGTATAAATCTCAATTTCAAAAATTATTAGGATATTAAGTAAATATCATGTTCCATGAAGATATTTTGTAAATTTCCTACCGTAAATATATAAAAACTTAATTTTTGATTAGTAATATGATTAGTACTTCATTTGGACCACTTTAAACACAATTTTCTCAATACTTTGATTTTTTGCACCCTCAAATTCCAGATTTTCAAATAGTTGTGTCTTGGCCAAATATTGTCCTAACAAACCATACATCGATGGAAAGCTTATTTATTTAGCTTTCAGATTATGTATAAATCTCAATTTGTGATCCAGAGTCACATATGTCCTTAAAGAAGACAAAACTTCTCTATTTTACATCTGGGTCATTTCGCAGGACGTGCAATTTGTATTAAAAAAAAGTATGAATGAAGCTGTACAAATTTAGAGGAATTTGCTACTAGGTTTGCATGAAATATTTATTTATTTTCATGAGACTATGTTGAATATTTAGAATTTGAGTATTTAGAATTTTTGGCAATTTAAAAGTTTTTTTAAAATTATATTAATTTTGTATAATTTATATAATTTTAATTTATTGTAGGTTGCTGATCATAAAATCTACTTACATTTTTAACATTTTCTGCACAGATTTTTTTTTAGGTTAAACCTATGAGAAACGAGAGCTATTCAAATAAAAGTATCGCTGTTTCTCATGAAAATGTACGATTTGTTTAAAAAAGTAAACATGAAGCTGTGTAAATTGCAAAAACGTAAAATAGTGATGAAACCAAGTTAAATATTTTTTTAATGTTTTAATTTTTTTTACTTAAATAATTTATTATTTTGAATGTTTTAATTTATTCTAGGTCGCTCATCAAGAAATTTGCAGACAGCATTTTCTACACTGATTTTTTTGAGAAAAACGTAAGGTTACCTATTATGCCCCTTTTTCATAGTGTCCCCACAATATGTCTGTTCTGCTTTAAACACCCCACAGATCATTTATTATATCACTTTGAAAAAGCCTATTTTGAGTGGAAGCAGAAACACTCTTTTTGTGCCTGTCTCTTTAAATGCTAATGAGCTGCTGCTCCCCGCCCTCTTTTCCAGAATAGTGCTGTGCCTTTACAGTTCGTAACTTAGATAATCTGCCAAAAAATATCTGTTTGGTTTTGATTATCACGTCTATCGCGCTGAAAATGATACAAGAAATGGAAACTATTCAAGTTATGTGAACAAATCAGGTAATTTGCGCAAAACGTGATTTAAAAAAAAAAATACATATGAAGCTGTACAAATTTATATTTTTTTTCATTTTTTTAGAACTGTAAAATAGTTGTAAATTATCATTTGACTGTATTAATAATTTGAATCTTTTGAATTTTTTTAATTTCTTTTTTGATAATTTGAATATTTGAATAGTTTGAATATTTAAAATTATTCTAGGTCACTGATCATATACTTTTTTAGCATTTTATTTGCTGGTTTTCCAGGAAGTCTGTGGAATTCTGGATTTAAATCATAATGGTTTGAATATGAAAATGGAATAATGAATTAAAATTGGGTTAAAATGATTTTAAAGAGCCTGAGAGTACTACATCTTCGTTGTTTTTATACTACACTCTAATGATTAAATCTAACCATATTATTTAGGCTAAAGAATGTAATGTACCAGCAGGCATCATGTGTGTGACTTGATTTACCAATTCTGTAGAGTTTTTACAGGTGCAGATTTTGTGTTGGACTGGTCATTAGACATGACGTTATAGTACTTTGGAAGTCAGCCTGAAACCAGTTTCCTTAGGAGGTGCCTCAAAACGCCGCTGTATGTCATTGACTGTTCAACCATTATAAAGAGGATCCGATGAGGATGTCGAGGAAGGCATAAGTAAACAGAGGCAGGGGAAATGGTGCTGCTGATAGAGCTGTTTCCTGCTGCAGAGGGAACGGCAGTACGGACGGCTGGAGTGGAAGAACAGGCTCATTAGAGCCACAGGTCTGCGGTAGCTACGCCAGCCGCGGTCTTTTCTGCTGCTGTAGAGTTCACTCACCGTGCTTCAGCTCAGCAGATTCAGTAGTAGTAAGTGGACTGCACGTATAACACTCATTTTACAGTAGCTACTGGCTTGGATTGAGGTGTTGATATGATAATAATAACTTGCTGGCTGATGAGTACGTTTCAGTCAATTCAGCAGCTGTTCTGATTGATTCAGTGAGTTAATTCAGGATGTAAAGGACTTGTCAGACTGATTCAAACTAGTTTGAATAATTCATTATAAGAACCGGCTCTTAAGAGTCATTTGTCTGTGAATCAGACCACACTGGTCATGCTGCATGTTTTTGCGTGCAACCCAAAAGATGTGTTTCACATGCGAGTCAGATGTTAAACTCGCATTTATAATCATAAACACATGTAAAACGTGATTTCTTTGGCTGTAGCACTGTAAATTTGGCAGAAGTGATGTAGTAAACTGGTGTACAGGCATGTTTTCAAGTGTCTTATCTGTAGTTATAATTGATTTGGAATACTTTTCAAGGTTTTGGCTTCTTACTTACATAATCTGACATAGTCAGTGATTATTAGAATATCTGAATATTTAAATGTTTTGAATATTTAAATTAATTCTAGGTCCCTGATCATAGAATCTGCTGACTTTTAAGCAGTTTCTGCACTGATTTTCTAGGAATTCTGGGTTTAAATAATAATGGATTTTAACATAATATTAAATAATGGATATAAAATGTTTTAAATGAGCTGAGAGTATTACACTTTTATTGGTAGATTAAATGTAGCTTTACTATTTAATTTAATAATAATAATAATACAAACTTTCCCAGTAAAACAGGATAATTGAAAATCTTGCCTAATAAAACAGGATAATTGAAAGAAAATGCTAATAATTTTCAGACTTAATTTTAAGTCCTTAATTTATTGGATTGTTTAAAATGTATTGGATTAATTTAAAATAAATAAATAAGAGAAGTTGTTGCAGAGACGGAACAAGTTATTAAATTTTAGTGCTGTGCAGTGATTAATCACGATTAATTGCATCCAAAATAAAAGGTTTTTGTTTACATAATGTGTATATGCATGGATATATTTAAGAAAAAAGTTATATATTTATATATAATATTAACTATATCAATAAAAATACAGTATATACATGCATATGTATGCGCATA
>JAHKKF010510097.1:0-44531 GCA_019740295.1 Labeo calbasu | reverse complement strand
CTGTTCACTCACTTCCCCCACCTACAACTCCTGCCGTTACTGAGACTCGAACCCTCGACCTTCGGGTTCCAAGTCTGACTCATATGAGTTACAAAATGTATAAAATATTTCATAGTAGTAGTATTGCATCATATGTTTTATTTGCAGATTTATAACATAAACCGAATTCCAAAAACATTCTATGCAATATCTGTAAAGTTTCTATAGAGGGAGCTCTACAGATCTTGCTTTCACACACAAGTGTTTGATCTGAAATAGATTTAAGGTTGAAAGAACTGCGATCATGAACCAGGTATCTGTTTGGTCATTCAAGGGATCTTGAATTCAAATATCACCTGGTAAAGGTTCCGACAAGAACACTTTCACAGCTTTTCAACAAAAGTGACATTTATACAAGGCAACCAACTTTGGCTTGAGATGTGAGAGAAAGATAAACCTGCCGTTAAAGTGCCTGGAACAGTATTGTTGATAATCATTTTCATACATCTTTTGTATGCTTTTATCCATTTACACCACATCATTCCTTATATTGTTGGTATATTTGCCCTTACAAAGCATACACCTCAGATGCCACCTGTACTGTTAAAGTGAAGCAGTCTAAAGTAAACTCCAAGAATAGCTGAAAGAGCTCTGAATAAAGACCCAGTTTGCTACTTCTCTCAACCGCTGAATTGTAAGCTTCACTATACCAGCATAAAACGCTACAGAAATGAATATTCATTGTGTTATTGTCTGGTATGCATTTTTGAGACAGTATCACGTCTGATATATACAGAGCTGATTTTTTTTTTTTAGACAAATCTGAACATTTGTTTACATGAGCTTTTGTTTTAGCCATTCTTTTGTTTTGTTCTGACAAAGAGAGCTGGAAATCTCGCCTTGAAATCCAAACCAGGGAACTCACATGCTTAAAGATTAAGTTGGTCGTTATAATGAGGCGGGTGATGTTAATTGTTCAGGGGATCTTTCTGGTTGTTTTTTTTTTTCTTTCCTCTCTAATTCCAGACAAATATCTGACAGTAGCTTTGCATGGCAAACCTGTTTAATGAATGACTAATCCCACCGAGGCGCATTATGGCAAAACTGTCACACATCGTATTGTG
Organism: Labeo calbasu; assembly: GCA_019740295.1. NCBI lineage: Eukaryota > Metazoa > Chordata > Actinopteri > Cypriniformes > Cyprinidae > Labeo > Labeo calbasu. The sequence goes on along the minus strand of JAHKKF010510097.1, from coordinate 43,428 downwards.
GCAATTTTAAGTTGATTTTACATTATCATCCTCTGGTAATGCTCAAATATTTGGATTTTCTTTAATGCAGCGGCTTTTTGTGGGAAGGAAACAGCAGTGAACTAAATCTGGTTCTCCCCCCCTCTCCTTTGAATCTCCCCCCAGTGTCGAGGCAGGGCTGGAATGGCTTCTTTATTGGGCTGACAGCTTCAAGGCTCTACTATTCCCATCAAGACCTCAAACAAAAGGGTGAGCTGAGCTTCTTTAAGCGCATTCACGTCATGTTCACACCACATTCAGCCAGTGTAAACCGCAAGTAATATCACGGTATTGTGCGCATGTTGTAAATCACACAGAACAATGGACGACGAGGAACAATCACACAGCACGGCACCATCATCCATGTCAACAGAGGCCAAGATCTAAAAACGCTGAACCAAACTCTCTATGAATGTAGGGAAACTCTTGTTCTGCTCTTATTTATTGTTTGTATCTACAGGGTTGGATTCTCCATTTATATCTTATTTTCTTCTCTTTTTTTGCCTGGGATATGAATGGAGGACATTTTTTTGTTTGGCTTCTCTGAATAAGGCTTCATTGAAGGCCCTGTAAATGGGATTCTGGTGTCTCTACAAGGCTTCATCAATAGCTTAATCAGACATAAAGGCATAGTCCAATCAAAAATGAAAATTCTGTCATCATTTACTCTTGTTGTTCCAAACATGCATGCATTCTTCCGTGGAACACCAATTGAAAAATGTTATGGTTCATACAACATGGGATACCACTGACTTTCATTCTATGGACAAAAAAAAAAGACATTTTTCAACACCTTCTTTGTGTTTCACAAAAGAAGGAGAAAGACCATGCTGATGAATAACGGCAGTTATGCAGTTATATTAAAGGGCTAGTTCACGCAAAAATGAAAATTCTGCCATTAATTACTCACTTTCATGCCGCTCCAAACCCGTAAGACCTTCGTTCATCTTCGGAATGCAAATTAAGATATTTTTGATGAAATCCGAGAGCGTTCTGCAGTGACGCAACTGACACGGGCCCAGAAAGGTAGTAAGGACATTGTTAAAATAATCCATGAGACATCAGTGGTTCATTCGTAATGTTATGAAACTACAAAAATACTTTTTGTGTGCAAACTAATCTTTTAACAATGTCCTCACTACCTTTCTGGGCCTTAAAGGAGAAGTCCACTTCCAAAACAAAGATTCACATATAATGTACTCACCCTTTTTCCTCAGCTGGGATCATTTACAACCGCATTTGGGATCGTTTGAAGCCGCATTTAAACTGCATTTTGGAAGTTCAAACTCAGGGCACCATAGCAGTCCATTATATGTTTTATTACATGAACATCTTGGATGACAAGGGGGTGACTACATTATATGTGAATCTTTGTTTTAGAAGTGGACTCCTTTAAATATGGTAGTTGCATTGCTGTCGATGCAAGGTCAAAAAGCTTTCGGATTTCATCAAAAAATATCTTAATTTGTGTTCCGAAGATTAACGAAGGTCTTACAGGTTTGGAATGACATCTTGTGGAAGAATATTGCAGCCAGAGCTACTTCTCTCTGTTTACGTCTATGACGATTTACGCAGGTACTGGGCTACTCCACAGCGGTTCTTACCAGAACCAGTCTAAAATTTAGAATATAAAATACAAAGAATATAAAGTCAGAATATAAAAACTTATTATAGGTGTACCATAGTGATTCAGGTTTGGAAAATGGATTCATACTTGCTTATTTTGTAAATTTTGAAATTTATGACAGATTTTCATTTTTGGGTGAACTATCCCTTTAAGAGCCCCCAGCTACACCAGCACTAGACCTTATTACACAGCAGTGGCTCTTAACTACTGATTTGCAACCTAAATATGGGTCGAAGACCTTACATCAAACCTAACTCCATAATATTTTACTTTAAATACACTCTGTTCACTAACTTCACTAAGATGACTGAAAATTCAGACATGTCCACATGTTCTTTTTTGAGACATGCTCAAAAAAGAAAACACATGCCCAGCACAAGGTGTTGTGGGCAGTAAATTATTAGCCATCACAATTCAGCATACCAGTCCTAACCAGTCCTAAGCCAGTCCCTAAGGGTCAATTTTTTAATACTGAGATTTATACGTCATCTGAACGCTGAATAAATAAGATTCTACTATTTGAAAATCTGGAATATGAGGGTGCAAAAAAAAAAAAAAATCTAAATAAAGTTGTCCAAATGAAGTTCCTAGCAATGCATATTACTAATCAAAAATAAAGTTTTGATATATTTACGGTAGGAAATTCACAGAATATCTTCATGGAACATGATCTTTACTTAATATCTTAATGATTTTTGGCGTTTAAGAAAAATCTATAATTTTGACCCATACAATGTATTGTTGGCTTTTGCTACAAATATAGTTTTCTAGTCCAGGGTCACATATGTCATTTCACACACATGTACACTCTTAAAACTAAAGGTGCTTTAAAAGGTTCTTCACAGCGATGCCATAGAAGAACCATTTTTGGTTCCACAAAGAACCATTCAGTCAAAGGTTCTTTAAAGAACCATCACTTTCTTACCTTTTTATAATCTGAAGAATTCTTTCGCCACAACGAACCTTTTGTGATACAGAAAGGTTCTACAGACGTTAAAAGGTTCTTCATGAAACGATTTAAACAAAAAAGGTTTTTCTATGGCATCTTAAAGCACCTTTATTTTTTGTAAGTGTGTATATAGATTCACAGTACACACATAAATGTAAATGTTACCGATTACAACTTACAACTTAACAACAAATGGTCTTGGTGGACTGGGGAACATGTTTTAAATTTCATAATCTGCAAGTGTGTCTATATCTAACTCTTTTACTTTAAAAGAGCCTGGAAAATCCGGCTTCCCATCATATAGGAACCCCTTAAAAATACATCTATGCAAGCTATGGAATACATTTGTCCAATTCCTAATCATACACAACTAAGCTACAGCAGCGGATGCTGGCCAAGCAAGCTTTTTACACTGTAAGTATCTATTGTGTCCAAGCTCCCATATTCCCGCTGTGTTATTGCAAAACAGGGTTGAAACATCCATTCCCGGTGTCTGCACTTCTGAGGAAATTTTGCTAAATCCCTTCACACACCAATAACCAATTTGAGGTCATTATTTCCTGTACTGCTTTAAGGGAAACGGTGACACTTACCTTTTTGCCCTCCTTAGTTATTCAGCGAACAAATATTTTCAAATCATTCTCCATTCTGAAAGGAAATTTTATAGCATTAGGGTATAATTAGGTTGGGGAAAAAATGTAACAATGCACTGAACTGAACACATTTAAGCAGTGTTAACACGAACACATTTACAGAGTTTAATATTGCACCCATTCTTGTCACAATGAGTATTTAAAAAAAAAGCCTTGAACCCCTTAGTTAATATAAGCGTGGATGAGAAAGGATCGGAGTGAGCCAACTGGCAGCACAGGGACTAAGCAATTTTTGAATATTACTGACCCAGCATTTGGAAATACCGAACACAAGATGGCAAAAAATGAATGCTTTTTTAGTCCATAAATCCTTTCACCTCCTTACATTCAGCTGATCAGATTAAGAGAGAGGTTTAAGAAGATTTGGACAAAAAAAAAAAATAAAAAACTTCAGTGCAATGGAAGGAGGAGTGGAAAAGGTGGAGGGGGGAGAACAGTTTGCGATTCAGTAGCCCCAGGCAATTCATCATAGAAATTGAGTTTCTAATGCAGCATCTTGTGAATCCCTTTTGCTCTGTCAACGTTTTAATACATTACATTGAGAAATTGTAAATCATGTTATAAAAAGGCCACCGAAAGCTGGCACTAACTGCCCCCCTTAACTAACTCTTTCATTTCTTAGCTTCCTTCTCTCTTTCTTGCTCTTTACATCTCACGCTCGCACACATACCAGCGCTCTCCATACAGAGGTGGATCTGTCGAAAAAAAAAAAAACTGCTGCAGGCCCTGTTCCTTACAAGAGAAAAAGGAATCTAAATCTCATCATGCCTGTTAAGTTGCGATTTGAAGAGAGTAGAGAGTTGTGGGCCTTGACACATTCTGTAGACTGAGTTTGTTTCTTTCCTTCTCTTTTTTCGCTCTTCACCATCCCTCTCACTACCGTCTGTCACAAAGAGGGACAAAAGCAAACAAAAGGAGGTGGAAATACTAGTGGACTCAAATCACCACTCAAGGAGAGCTGGTGAACATTTGGCACTCTAGTACTAATTCTTCTGCCGTGTAAGATCATGGAAATCGAAGTGTGTGAAGACTAAAACTCCTCTTCGCCTACAGTCCGAACAATGAGCCTGTGTTATCGCTGCAGTTTAGCACATACCATTCACAGGCACAGAACAGCAGCAGGGAATCTAAAATATGGCTTGTCGATTAGGAGAGTGATGCAACATGTGGTTATACATAGTGTTTGAATTGAACTTATGAGTCAAGGTTGGTGCTTCATTCAACTTAAGATTGTACATACACCAAATAAGAATTATAAAAGTGTCCATGATAAAGAAAAGAAAAAGAAAAATTAAAAATCTAGTTTAAAATGCATGTGCAAAGTTCTTGGAAATATAGTCTTTGCATAGTTGGTTTCAAAGGGGTTTTATAGTACTTTTCAAATAATTTCTAAATACATTTAGCAATCTGAACTGTCCTTGGCTTTTCTATAAATAAATGAATTTTTCACGCTGGATATCTTTATATGTCATATATGTGACCCTGGACCACAAAACCAGTCATAAGTCACACAGCTATATTTGTAGCAATAACCAACAATACATCATGGGTCAAAATGATCCTTTTTTCTTTTATGGCAAATATCATTAGGATATGAAGTAAAGATCATGTTCCATGAAGACATTTTGTAAATTTCCTACCATAAATGTATCAAAACCTAATTTTTGATTAGTAATATGCATTGCTAAGCACTTTATTTGGACAACTTTAAAGGCGATTTTCTTTGCCTTAATATTTTGATTTTTTTGCACCCTCCAGACTTTTAAATAGCTGTCTCTCGAAATAATATTGTCCGACGTCAATGAAAAGCTTATTTTTTAATCTTTCAGATGATGTATAAATGTCAATTTCAAGCAATTGACCCTTATGACTAGTTTTGTGGTCCAGGGTCACATATTAATATTTGTAATGATTCGATTTGATATAGACCAATTATAGGTTTGTAAAGGGTTGCAGAAAACGCGGGAGAGATAGCCTTTACAGCTAGAGAATTAAACAGATATGGTACAAAATAGTTAGATTTAAAAAGATTATAGATAATATTAATTAGGTGTAATTTTCAAAATGTTTTCCGCATATTACAAGAACTTGTCACCCAGCAATAAGCACTGTTGTTCAACGAAATTAATGTTAAATAGTGAGATAGTCTTACAGATCCGAAATAAGGATGCATTTTGTAGGCGGTTCAAAATAGCAGTCTATAAAGCCATGGAATAAAAGGATTTAAAAAAGGTACATTTGATTTTATATTTAAAAATTCTGACTTTAGTCTTGCAATTTCCGAGACTATATCTCACAATTCTAATAAGAAATTAAACAACTTGGCATTCTCCCCTCGGCTCAGAGTTTATATCCCACACTTGATTTTTCCCTCAGAATTAATAAACTCGAGTTATAAAGTCAAAATTAGGAGATATAAACTTGCATTTGCGAGGAAAAAAAAAGCCAGAATTGTGAGATAAAATAAATAAATATTATATAAAATGTTAATAGTAATAGGTTTAAATAATTTCATGCTGTAACTGTAGGGCTAATACAATATGTCCCCTATGAACAACATATGTGAATATTATGTAGACCTATACCTGTTTAAATCAAATTAATGCTTTAAAAGTAATCATAGCAGTTTTCATCCATAGTATGTCCGTTTAAACATCTGCGTAACCTTTAAATGGCGTCTCGACAGTATTCTATAAAAAAAACATATTTGAGATTTTGACATCAAATACTTCATTAATAACTTTACAATTGCATAATTATATTTTTTTAAATATAATCATTTAAATGGTGGCTGTCTTCAAAACTTGACAGATTTATTCAAATATAAATTAAATACTGAAAAATATTTAGGTTCATTAAAGGCTAATGATTATGATTGTATGGTTATATGGTGCATGTATTTAGCAAAATGCTTCTCTCTAGAGTTCATTTTCTACCTGACTAGCGAGTTTATGGTCACTGAATATGTTTTTGTGAGGTAAATGTGATGTTTAGTGACATTGTTTACATTGTTACTGTTATACTGACGTCTTTGGACATTTGAAACACTGAATGAGACAGAATATGGATTTCAGTAAGTTGTACTTTTTCTTTTAACATACCTTCGGATGTTTATTCATGTTTATTTCGTGTTAAAACTGGTTTTAAAACGGAAGAGCTTATCAGTTAACGTGAATAGCTGCTTCTCTTGCACTGAGGCATCTGAATCTGTCACTCCACATTAAACACCAAAAGGGCATTTATCGTTTGAAATTTTTAATAAAATGGACAGTATTTGAAATCTGAGACTTTGTTTCATATCAAAAGCAGTGGTGTAATGTAACAAAGTAATAATACTTTGTTACAGTACTTAAGTGTTTTTGGGGGAGTAGGCCTATCTGCACTTAACTTAAGTTTTTATTTTTCAGCGAACTTTTACTTTTACTCTCACTCCACTACATTTCCTAATTAAAATGAATACTTTAACTCCCGATGCATTTCCCCAAATTATGTTCGTTACTTACTACAAAATAGTCAGAAGTCAGAAGAACAGGAACTGCATGAAAGCAGGTTTGACGAATCAGTGGTTTCGCGCTTGCAAGTTACGCCGGTTTCACACTGCACGCGTAAGCAGGACGTAAGCAGCGCGTGCGCAGCACGTAAGCAGAGCAGAAGCATCGCGCAGACATTTTGCTTTCACACCGGCAGCGTTTGTAGCGCGCACCTGAACCGCGTCTTTTGTACAGACTTCGCTATAATGCAAATATAGCAACATTTGCTTTATACAGCAAATGTTGAGGATCATAAATGACTGTATGTTTCTCAACTTTTACAATGAGACGAGTGTGGTCCATTATGGTCTTCTTGGCAGTTGCGCTCTGAAAACTACCCGCCTGTGACACGTGCGTTTGTTTACAAGTGTCATCATGATGTCAGCATGACACCTCTTCTTATGGCAACATGTAGTTGTAATAATAAATATAGGCTATATATAGGCTAATATAATAATTACAATTAATCAGTAACGTCAGAAAAAAAAGAGTATACATTATTTAAACTTGTTTTGGAAGTTCGGGATTTTTTTTATCTTGTTAATTACATGATACTGTGTTTACAACATCGATGTACTTTTTGGGGTAAAACTGCTACTTTTCCCTGTCTATTTTGGCCATAATCAATACATTGCCACTGAAAGCGAGTGTAAGCGGCGCAGCAAAAATAGACTCGGGGCCGAAACGATCGCTGCACTGACGCTTCTGCTCTGCTCCTGCTACGCGCTGCCGCGCCGCCACTGCGGGCGGTGTGAATGCTCTTATTCGTTAACATGGGCGCCGAAAAAAATACGCGCTGCTTACGTCCCGCTTACGCGTGCAGTGTGAAACCGGCGTTAGACTCCTAAAAACACCTTTGCTCATGTGCAAACAAATGCGCGCACAACCGTGGTTGATTCAAGTCGAGTCTGGGGTGTGTGATATACTGTATATCTTTTGCGATAATACGGTAAGTGTTGTTATAATGATGTGCGATCTGACATTATCAAGTAGGCTATATCACCAAATCACACACAGAGTGCACGCACTTTGATTTATTAATCTAATAAAACTGAAATTGTAGACGGCAAAAATGCTTCTGTATGCTTTTTATATTCATATAATTTAATATAGTAAACTTAATCTATATCGCACAGAGTACCGTTTTTCTGCAGATATCAGCATGATAACACATTTAATAATCATTTTATACAAGTTCAGTAAAGCAATAAGTGACTTACATTTTAGACATAATATTGTTTTCTGCTCAATTTTGCCAACGAAAATAGTTCCAAACTTTTGCGTCTCTGAGCACTGGACGGTGTTGACTTATTGAACGAATCAGCTTTTTGAACGAATCGGTTGATAAAAATGATTCAGTGATTCACTCATTAACACAGTCAAACGCTTCGTTTTTGAATGAATCAGCCATTTGAATGAATCGGTTGAAGCTCAATGACTTACTCATTAACAGTGACTTACAGCCACCTACTGGCGGTTTTAAATTCATATTTCGACTATTTTTTCATGTCTTAAATTATTTCAAATATCAGTATTCAACGTTTTATGTTAAAAACAAAACATTAGGCCTATTTATGCATCTTTAACTGCAGTTTAAATGCATTCATGTCCCCTCTGAGATACATTAAACTGTGTACATCTAAATGCTTTTTCAGATGCAGATTCCAAAAATGTTTTCTTATGTTGGAATGAAAGACACTACCGGGTACCGGATGAAGTGCTTCTAATTCTTACCCAAAAATATGAAATGTACACATTTACCCTTTAATGATAAAAATCCATGCAGTGATTTTTAATTAATCTGTAAAAAAAAAATATCCCCTTTTTCAAATCGAGCCACTCTCAGATGCCTGTCGGTGTGACGAGGCCGCTCCCACAATAATTGATTGACATGAGCGTCAACCTCAGACCCGCCCTAAATCAACTGTAACAGTCCGACCTCCATTGTTTTGATGCCAGGGCAAAGATGTAAGTTAGACAAGAATATCTCCAACTGAGCGATTGAGGTGTTGTGTTGGATGTAATAATGAACATAGTGGTTGTCATTTACTCCCAACATCTGAGCCACTGAAGATGCAGTGGATTACGTTTGTTTGTGAACGGAATGCGCCTTCTGATCTACATAAATGCACCTATGTTCACGCAAATCATTTGTGATCTAGCTTCAACCAACAGCAGAAGTGAGTATAAGGGTTTTTTATGAATCTGTGCAATCACCTTTCCTAATAACGCGCTAAATGCGGCTAAAGTAAACAGGCTCGTCACTCCACAGACAGAAGAGAGGGGCGGGGCGAGCAGAGCTCATTTGCATTTAAAGGAACAATCCCTCAGAATGGGTTGATTTTTTTCAGAGCTCATTTTGACAAGGTAAAAGGGTGTTGTTTTACACTACCACTGAGACTTTTTTAACCAAAGTATATTATAGACTTACAGACCAAATTATATAGTAGTCAACATTTGAAGTGGATCAAAACCTTTTATCAAAGTAGTCCTAAAACCAAAAAAATACCCGTTCTTGTCTTAGGACAATTTTGATGAACTTTTTTGATCCATTTCAAATGTTGACTACTGTATACTGCACTAGACCAATTTGGAGTAGACGTCAGTTACGCCACTTGCAGCTGCACCCGCATTGTGGTGGCAGAAAAATAATGGTAAAAAGTGGATTGAAACAGGAGAAATCAACAGAATAAGAGCTAAAATGTATTGTTGTACCATGGATGTTAAATCATTTTTATAGAATACTTTTGTCAAAGACGCCATTTGAAGCTAAACGCAGACGTCTAAGCGGACAGACTAATCACTACTATGATTACTTTTAAAACATAAATTTGATTTAAACAAAAGATCTACATAATAAAAGATCTACATAATTCTGACTTTATAACTCAATTTAACTGAACAATAGCAAGTTTGTTTATTTTGAGGGGGAAAAAAAGCCAGAAGTGTGGGACATAAACTCAAAAGAGAGAATGACAAGTTGATTTTTCTTATCAAAACTGTAAGATATAATCTCAGAATTGTGAGAATAAAGTCAAATTTAATTTCAAAAAAGTCAAATTAACCTTTTTTATACTTTTAATCCATGGTTTCCATTGACTGCCACTTGAAAACTGTCATTTTCTGCCACCAGATAGGCTCCGCCCACAAAAAAACGTCATCACTGTTTGCAAACAAGGAATCTGTCAATACAATTGATCTCAAATAAAATAAATTGTACATTAAAATATACCAAAATCACTGTAATAATCGACAATCTTGCAGCAATTGTAACCTTTATCAGGTACTTCATGGCTGCATTTGTAGTCATAAATCTGTCAGTAAATCTGTTATTAATATGCATAAGTGTTCTAATCTTGTCTTGAATGGGCAGCCGTGTGTGAGGAGGAGATTTGGGGAATCCGACATAAGTTTTCCTTCAAGAAAATGGTCACCCTCTTAATCACATTTGAAATTACGCATTTCATATCGATCAGTGGAGCATGTAGCTGTCACTGAATATTACATATCTTAACATCCTACCATTAAGAAACCACTTCAGCTGACTGCATTGCTTACTGTACTAATAATCTTTGTTAATCTTTTTCTTAATTGACGCAGTTCATCTCCTCCAGATATCAGAGATGATACCACACACCTGAGAAGGTGTGCGTCTGCTACACGTGTGGACATTGGCATTAGCATGCTAATAGAAGACTGAATCAACGCATGTGTGTGTTTATGTTCATATACATAGTGTGTGTTTGTTTATTTGCATTAGACGTGTATGCGCGTAATCTAACTTCTCACTGTGACCAGCTGAAGACTCTTGCTGCCTCTCAGGAATCATTAGCTGGCTGACTGTTCAGGTGCAGCGAGCTCTGTCACACAGCTAAACTTTATTTAATGCTTCAGGAGGCTGTTTCACTATGGGTCTCATGTGTAACGAAAAAGTAATCTCAAGGTGACGAGAGGAGAGCCGCAAAGACGCACCGCTCCTTCATCTTCATCCTGCCAACCTCCCTGGAGCTCTTGCCTGTGTGAAAGCGATACTTCTGAGAGGCGCACCGGACAGATGGGTTATGACGTTATGACCATCCCAGTCCTGAACACTGCAGAGGCTTTTAACAGCCGTCATACTGTTCTCCCAATAAATCACTGCAAACAAACAAACAAACAAATGATAAATAAATAGTTTCATTTTTGAAGATTTTTTTTTTCACTAATACATTAAAGGAGAACTCCACTTCCAGAACAACAATTCACAAATAATTTACTCATCCCCTTGTCATACAAGATGTTCATGTCTTTCTGTCTTCAGTCGTAAAGAAATTATGGTTTTTGAGGAAAACATTTCAGGATTTTTCTCCATATAATAGACTTCATTGGTGCCCCGATTTTGAAATGTAGTTTAAATGCAGCTTCAAACGATCCCAGCCGAGGAAAACGGGTCTTATCTAGCAAAACCATCTGTCGTTTTTTTCATAAAATAAAAATTTGTATACTTTAGCTGGTGTAGCACAGGCTCTGGGATGCGCGTTCACAACACTACGTACTATTGAATCAGGTCGAAAGGTCACGCGGAACTACAGACCCAGTGTTTACCAAGCGACTTACAAAGACTAAGAAAGTGCAAGTAAGTCAAACGCTGTTTATAAATAAAAAGGTACAACAATGTCGGACGATTCTGAAGTTGTAGGAGAAAACAAGATGTAGTTTTTCGCCATTCTCTACCTTTTTGAGCTGGAGCACACAGACGATGAACTTAGACGTGATTCGTAGTAGTGATGGGAAGTACGGATCTTTTTAATGACTCGGACCTTTGAGTCTCGTTCAGCAAAATGAACAAATCTTTTTTCGAGTCATTTCGTTCATTTTACACACATCTGCTTACGCAAACGTTGATCACACTACAAACAAGACCAGTACATTCCAGTACAGAACCTAATAGGATGTTGCGTATGCGCAACTGAACGGATCACTCGAGATGACTCGTTCTTCCCGAGTCACATTAAAGATTCACTCAAAATGAACGAATCATTCAAGAACGACCCATCACTAATTCGTAGCATCGTGGACGCACATCCCAGAGCCTGTGCTACACGGTCTTTTGTGCTTAAAAAGTATACAAATTTTTATTTTTCCGAAAAAAATGACTGATCGTTTCGCTAGGTAAGACCCTTCTTCCTCGGCTAGGATCGTTTAGAGCCCTTTGAAGCTGCATTTAAACTACATTTTATTATAATAATAATAATAATTCAAAACATAACATTTTTCAGCCAAAAATGATCAGCAATGACCAAAGAGTTAACAGAGTTGTATTTAACCCAGAAAGTTTCTTTAAGGCAATATTTTCATTGTTAAATTAAAAGCAATATTACACTCTTTACAGATATCTCAGATATATTTTAGTTTATTTAATCACATCAAAAGACATAAAATACACCGACCAATTAAACTGCTTTTAAAATGCTTATGATCAGGATAATGAGCCATGGCCTACATGTCATGGAAATCTCATCTCCTCGAGTTTCCTTCTTGCTGTTATCTGAAGGGAGTGTTTCACGTAGGACAGGTAAGTGGAACTGGGTCACTGAGCTTTGCTTCCAATTTGCCACAGCGTTCACAAAGTGTGAATCATACAAGGATTTAATCTCACTTAAGTCCACTTAAACCCCTCTCTGCTGCAGAATGGCTCACTTGAACTGTCACAGGTAGGCCCATTTTATTGTACCATCTCTCCTGCTCTCCTTACACCAACAGAGCCACTATTACAAGAGTGTTTATGAACCAGCGGATTGGCCTGACATCTCCTACAAATCCATCCAAACTCTATTCGACAGGATTAGGGTATTAAGCGACCATATAAAGCCATTAATGCACCTCTGTCTGCCAGGGACGTGGTACTGTTCCTACATGATGAAGGAGAGGGAAGGGCATATGGTCCCATGTTGCACCAGTTTGGACTGATATCAATGGTGTCATCTTCGTGGGTGAAGAACAAAGGACAAAAAAATCAGGTCAAATGCAATCTTACCAGCTGGGTCCGTGTGAACATGTGGCTTGACACCAGCATCCACTTAAGTTATTAAATTCTGTTCGTGTTGGTAATCTAGCATACAACTTCTCAAAATCTACTAATAAAAACATCTTGCCCCATACCGCAGATAAGGTTATCATAACAGTCTCCACCTGTTCCATTCACTTTGCAAAACCAAATGTTTGTGATTTTGTTTGGGTGTTAGCTGTGGTCAAGATTGTATTGAGGTATCCTCAAAATATCTGCTACCAAAGTAGAAGCTTCAAGTAAATTTATATTTGCAATTAATGCTGGGTAAAAATACTGATCATCTCTCTCTGGATTTCCTGATTTTTACCCAAAATAAATGTGCAGTCTAAATTGAATGTCAGAAATAAAAAAGGCTGTGTAACACAAAATTATGACAAAATGCGTCATTTCAGATGTTCTTGCAGGCTGCATGCAACAACATAGAGAAACCAGTGTAGTCCAATACACAAATGACTTTAATTTGCTAATAATAAATAAATAAATAAAATAGTAAAAAATATAATAATATAAGATAACAGCAAAGCCAGTGCAGTCCCAATAAAATCCCAAACAAATCATTCCTCTGAGCCAGTCTTACTAATTAATGCTTCAAAATTAAGATTATCACAGAAATTTATAACTGAAACGTTCATGAGTTTAAATTTCTAATATTTTACCTCGGTGTTTTAATAACTGTTTTACACTAGACACTTTATTTCAAACTTTATTTGGTGTTGTATTGATTATATCTGTTAAATAAATTGAAATTAAACAGCTTATTTTTAATTTGTATTTTAAATATGAGAATTTTGCAACCTCAAAAATATATATAATTTGCAATCTAAGCTAACAAATAAAACATACAATTCATATATATATATATATATATATATACATACATACACAGACACACACACAGTTGCAATCAAAATTTGTGCAGAGAACAAAATTTTGTGAAAACAATTTAACAAAGGTATTAGTACACTATTGGAGAAAGTTTATTAATGCACATTTGAGTAATTCTAAGAATTAAAAAAAATCTAATTGGCTCTAAACGTTCAGGTTCAAAATTCAACCCCCAAAGGTAACATTTGGAGCAGAATCTTTTATTCTTTAAAACTACCAATAAACACTGCTTGGAAGTGCTTATAAGCTTCTGTCACCTCTCTACTGCAATCTTGGCCAGTTTCTTGTCTGAAAAAGCTTTCAGATCACTGATAATCTGATAATTGGTTTCCACATTGCCACTGCTTTCTTCAAATTCAACAAAATATTTTCAGTGAGAATTAAATCTGGAGACTGAACAGGCCACTCAAGAACATTCTATGACTGATCCCTGAACCAAGCATAAGTAGATTTGGCAGCATACTTTGGGATGATTGTCTTGCAGGAAAGTCCACTGATCATCAGCTTCAGTCTTTGCACCAAAGGCATCAAAATTCTTGCCAAAACAGCCTGATACTTCAAAGAATCCACAATATCCTTCATATGGTGATGTTTTCCACTTCCTGCTACAATAAAACAACCACTAATCCACTTCCATGTTTGACGATGGAGACAGTGTTCTTCTGCTCATAAGCTTTGCCTTTTTTGCATCAAAATCAGAGCTTGTGAACTGAATCAAATCAGGAAATATGCACCAATAATCAGATTTATTGATAACTGATTAAGTTGCTCTATATACTGCACATTCAGTCAAATCCTCTAAAAGCTTTTCAAAGAAAATCTCTATCAATGCTCATATCGCTCATGTCAAAATATATTATATTGTTACATTTTATTATTTATACATTGTGGACACTAACATGGTGATAGACAAGCAGGTTTCTTTTAGTATTTAAGTCTCAGCTGTCAAATTTTGTAATTTTTAAAAGTAATTCAAACAATAAATACCATTTTGTGGCTCTTTAATATGTCGTGACAGATTGCTGTAGCGTGTCAGTTCAAGTGGCACGTGAATCGATAATCTTGTCCTCTTTTTTATTTATAACATGAAATAAACATGAATGAACATCAGAAGGTATAGTATCCTGCTTCAACTGCTGAAAGACATCTCCCACTGAAGGGTCAGTTATATTATGTTATGTTATGTTATGTTATGTTATGTTATTTTATGTTATGTTATGTTATGTTATGTTAGATTAGATTCAGTAGTTCTTTCTGGTCCTCAATTCTGACTAATAAGAGTGTGATATTAGAGTCCAACAGAACAGAATGAGAGCTGTCTCACCTTGGCCAGATCGTAACATTTACGTAACATTTATTTATTTTATCTCACAATTCTGTCTTTTTTCTTGCAAATGCAAGTTTATATCTCCTAATTCTGACTTTATAACTCGATTTAACTCAAAAATAGAGAGTTTGTCAAATCTGAGGGGAAAAAAGCCAGAAGTGTGGAATATAAACTCCTATTCTGAGCTAAAGGGAAAAGAGAGAATGACGAGCTGTTTTCCTTATTAGAATTGTGAGATATAATCTCGGAATTGCAAGAATAAAGTCAGAATTTTGAAATATAAAATCAAATTTACCTTTTTTTATTCTTTTATTCCATGGCTCCATAGACTGCCACTTGAAAACCGTCATTTTTTTGTCACCAGATAGGCATGCACAAAAAAATGTCATCCCTGTTTCGGATCTGTAAGACTATCCCACTATCAAACTTCAGTTTCGTTGAAAAACTGCTTGTCGCTGGGTGACAAGCTCTTGTAATATGTGGAGAACATTTTGAAAATGACATCTAAACAATATAATCTAATTTTTTAGAAAAAGTTAACTATTTTGTACCATATCTGTGTAATTCTCTAGCCATAAAGGCTGTCTCTCCGGGGTTTTCTGCAACTATGATGCGCGTGCATCCCGGATGTTTACAAACCTACAATTGGACTATAAGCTTTTAATGATATTTTAATCAACATTCCTTTGTTACTACTTCTAAACTGACATTTTTGAATTAATAACAGAGGCCTGGGCTCAGCTGTTAAACTGTAAAACTGTAAAACTGTAAAAAAAAGTAGTTCTGCGCTAAAGAGGGTTTTAAAAGACACTCTGTTGATGTTTCTTATGTATTTACACACTCGTGCCATCGAACTGTTGTATAAACGCAATATCATACTCATAGACGTAAGATACCTATGGTCAAATCACAGCCGTGCTGATATACACACATATCTCACGCCTACTCAGGTGATATTGCTCATATATTATTATATTATATTATATTATATTATATTATATTATATTATATTATATTATATTAGGGCCTGTACCAGAGCATAATGCAGTAAGCAAACACAGAATTGTATCATTACAGTGGAAGTACAGACTTTTCAAACAGAGTATTAAGTTCAACCACAATTATTTCTTTGTAACGGAGGAGGATGGATCATAATATTCAAATCCGTCTTTAACCTTTCATAGCAGGAGGATTAGAGAGGAAAGTCTCCATTCCGAACTATTTCCTCGCCCCCCCCCCCCCACTCGCCAGCAATAATAACGATCATTATCTCCATTGTGTGAAAAACGGATTATTATATCAGTGTATAAACCCAGGAACACCCCTACTATTATAAAGTTATTTCATTCTCCTCAGGACTGCTGTCTGAGAATGGCAGGGGTCCCTGGCAGTCACCGAGGCCATCATGGGTGACTGCGCTCCTGATCCGCCATTGTCTGAGCAGCACAGTCTCTATTCCAGGAGTTCAATATACTTAAGCTGCACACTCTCTCACTCTTGATCTTAAATATTTGATCTAAGGAAAATGAAATCCAACAGTGCAGAAACGTATTCCTCATTCACATTAAGAGGGCCGCGTCCCTGGAGCGAGCTACAGCACACCGCGGCGGAAGAAGAAGAAACTCGACCGGTATGTACGGTTTGGGATTTTCGTGAAAAGGAACAGCGTTTGTTATTCTGTTAAAGACGCTGATGAATGGTTATCAAAGCGTGTATGTAAAAGTTGAAAGTATTTTAATAAAAGAAGAGAGAAAGAAGGAAAGAATGAAAGAAATCAAAGAAAAATGGTCTGACTTTGACAAAAAAAGGATGAACTGAAGTGATTCTTCAATGAACACACTTCACCGGTGATTCATGTTATATACTGACATTTACTACATAAATGGGGGAAGTATAAAACCCATAAACTCTCTTAAGGGCAAGTGCAAGCACTCAAGTGCTTCATCTCACAAAACTGACTTCAAACTCTTTCAACAATCACATAACCTGAATAAACATCAACTTTTGTTCAGTAAACTTCAGTTATCTTGACCTTGTATGCAAGGAACACTTATTTAAATTATAGCAATAGATGGTGAAAACGTAAACCCAAGTTTTAAAAGAAAAATCTTGCTGGAGAGTCTAAAGCCACAAATGGCAATGGTCTTTATTTTTCTCGTATTTTTGTATTTCAAGAGTTTTAAAAACAGCGCGCCGCTCTAATTCATCTTGAACACAAACTAGAGTGCAACTCCCGTTTGATTTAGTTACTTTTGCCTTCGACTCTTTCATGTTTAATATTTCATAGCAAGGTCACACTTCTGTGCTCCCCACACCCCTCGGTTTTCATACCAGTGTGGTTATATTTCTTAAACATGTGCACTTCTTTAATTAAATCATATCTCGATTCAGTCCATCTCAGTCTTATTGACGGCAAGGTCATAAAACTATTAAGAGAAGTCGTCGGTAAAACTGTCTTGAGCAAGAGGCGGTTCGAGAGGTTAATTAAGTGCCACTGCGATTTCTTGGAATTCTTCCATCTGAGACAACCTGGAGGGAGCGCGGCATTCCTGCACAAAGATGAGTGTGCTCAGTTAAACAGAACCACACAAGGGCACCATCACTATTTGTATAGAAAAAAAAAAAAACTTATGTTTTTGAAAATGTATTAAGCTGTGCCACTGAAAATGTTATACTGCAGAAAACCATCAACCACTCAACAGCTTCTGTGTAAACAGGATTAACCTCTCTATATATACGTTTTTACATTTATATATTTTACATATTTACTTTACTTACTACATATACAACTGCATATGCAACAGCTTTCCATTCAGTCAGTAAAGATTCCAGAGAACCATCTCCTGAGTCATAACGTGAAACAAGTTGTGTCACTCCCACAGCCGGTTATCAGACCTCTGACAAATGGCTCGTGATGAGGACATGAGATGTTTGTCTCTGATGGTTGCATTTTTCTCTTGTGAAAATTATGACACGTTTTTTTCCTGTTCAGCCAACTTGTTTTGATCTTGACTCGTGTCCCTCATCAACTCCACCACTTCAAGTTGAGGCATCTGTTCAGAGGAAGATTAGACAAGAGATGGGAATGTGTATTGTGGCTACATTCAGAGACCCCAAAAGCACAGTTTCTCAGATTAGACAATACAGAGATCGAGTTGTAGACAATGCTGATGCTTTCAGATTTGTTGTTTTTTCTTTTCTTTTCTTTTCTTTTGAATATGGGATTTCAATAGAGTAGGTCTGACTGACATCTGTTATCACTTTAAAGACCTAAAGTGGGGTAAATAAAAAGTAAACATTAACTCAGAAAAAAAGAAAAAGAATTGTTGCAGCAAACTGAGTATAAAGAATTCATTCTTCATTCATGAAGAATAAATTATAAAGAATATCTGCAGGAAAATGTAGAAATGTATGGAGCTGGACTTCAAGAAGTTCTTAAAGAAACAGAATAAGAATAGTTTTGCAAAGATTTTTTTTATCTATGTTCAATATGTTTAATTTTGCTTTTCAAATAGATGCTATCTTTATTAACAAACAGCATATTTGAAGTCTAAACAAGTACATTCTTACCAAAAACTGCATTCCGTAATACAAAAGCAGTATTTTTTTTTATAAAATTTTTCCACTGAGACACTCACTGTGAGAAACACCGGAAGCGGAGTGATACAAAACAGATGGAGTTCCGATCTCAGTAAAATGTTGCACTCCTCTCTGCCAATCAGATTCAAGGACCGGAAAGAACTGTTGTATAAATATTAGGCCTGTCAGTTGAATAATTGTTTTTTTATTGAATTCATTATATAATGTTTCGATTAATTAATCTAATTAAACCCCAAATAAGTCTGAATGTGAAAATACCACAAAAGATTATTCAAAGCTATTTATGTGTTAAATGAGAAAGTATCAAGTAGACATTACAAATTATAGCTTTAGAAAGAAATATTTCATTCGATTCAACATAGAATTTATTAAACATACACATTTAGGCTCCATGTAAACTATGCACGTAAACTATGGAACATAAAGAAGATAATTTGAGAAACATCTCAGTATTTTTTGTTCATATGATAAAAGTCATTGGTAACCAAAAGAGCTTTGTTACCAACAGTCTTCATTTATGTTCCACAAATAAAAAGGTTTCAAACGACATGACAGAATTTAATTTTTGGGGGTGAACTATCACTTAATATTCATTTTAATATTATTATTATTATTATCATCATCATCCAGACAGCTGATTCATTCAGGAATGAAGTAAATGGCTCTCTTTATGAATGGGCCTTTGAGTCATTGATTCACACGATTAGTTCAAAAGGTGGATTAATTCAGAAACTAAACACCGCTGTGTTGCTCTGAGATGCGCAACAATTCTGCTATGGCTTCTGGTAATATGTTTTCTGCAAAATTAGCATAAACACATAATTTTGTGTTTAAAATAACACAATATCATCTTCTTACTAACTAAACTGTTGTATAAAATCACCTTTAAGCTCATGATAGATCAGGACAAAATCAGCACTTGTGTCATTTTGCTCTTGCTGCCCGTGTGATATTGTCTGATATGGGATATATATAAATATGAGACAAAACACATACAGGGGCTTTTTTTTTTGCACCAATATCTTGAAATTTAGGGGATAACTGCATTTGTGGAGTGAACTATATGAAATATGAGATGACATACATGTCCGAGACATCCGTACCGTGACGGTTCGGTAAGAATACATGTATCGTTACACCAATAGTCTATAACATACTTTGGTTAAAATTACTCAATGGTCGTGTAAACCCTTTCTACCTTGTCAAAAACAGTTCTGTTCACAGCGGCTCGTCTCAGAGGATGTCTCTTTAAATGATAATGAGCTACTGCTCACCCCACCCCTCTCTTCTGTTTCTTGTGTATTTGGTGGTGCGTTACCATTAAAAACTAATCTAATCCACTGCATCCTCAGTAGCTCTGATGTCGGGAGAAAATTAAGACTCTTATGTTCACTTTTACATCCAACTACAAAACACTTGCATTGCTTACAATACGTTGCTGTCACTAGAGCTGCTCGAGTGCTAAGAAAATGGCGGACAGCGTACAACTGGCTGAGGGTGGAAATATGCTAAATCAGGACAGTCTGTGGAAGTCGTGGGCGGGGCCTGAGCAGTATGATGTCATACTGCTCAGAAAATCAAAACAGATTGATAATTGAGGATTTTGAGGATTAAAAATATGGAGAAAAAAAGATTTTTTATCATTGTAGGGTGGTTGTATCCACATACTGCTAAGACACATTTATATGTAAACACCAGGTGAAAGCGAATTTTGCATCCGATATTCCCTTTAAATGTACAGAGAAGAAAATTGTCACCGGAAACAGGAGGGTAAGAAAATCATGACAATTTTCATTACTGAGCAAACAGTCCCTTTAACACGTTTCTTACAAGATGCAGAGTAAAATGTGATTTGAAGAGTGACGCATTCAGGTATAATGGCTTACGTGTTTGTCTCTGCTTTCTGCCCTCGCTGTTACCTTTGATACCAAAGATGTAGCACAACAAATACTACCGAAATGACTAGAAGCCTTTCAGAGCAGAGATCCGTTGAAAAGGCTCTGTTAGGGGTAGCTGGGGAAAGTTGAAGAGAGCAAACAAAGCCTTTGGCTACATGGCCTGATAAACAGTAAAGAAGTATCCAGGGTAATGCATTATTCGCTCAGGGAATTAATCAATTTCCACACATGCCCTGGCCCTTGCAATTATACTGCACAAAAATGCTATCCATCACTTTCAAAGCCAAAGGGACAAATAGTGGTCAGAGCTGTAAGGGAGTGCCGTCTGAATGCGGGGACGCAAAAATTTCACTTATTGCTGTCCTGGCATTACCTATGCAGATCTTTATCAGTGGCCAGTGCCTCTATTGTGACCATTTTGCTGGCCTACAATGGCTTTCTGTACACCCAAGCTACTGCGAGATTGGCTAAAATTATACTCCCTTCATGCTTGGCTAGGTGGCAGTTTAGAAACAAGCTGCCTGTGGAAGCCAGGAGAAGATTGCTGATAATAGAAGCTTCACATCCTGTTGACCTTTCGTCTGCTTTTTCCTTCTCCTTCCTCTTTTTTCTTCTCCTCTCCAACTGTTCTTCAATTGCTGTGACAGTGGAAAAATGACAGATTGCTTGGGAGGGGACATAAATCCTGTGCTCCCAAAAACTCCCTGACGCTAATATAAAAAGTTACATGTATCATCACTATAAACATGCAGATTTAATAAGCAAAAATGTGATACTTAAGTGTTTCATTATAGTATTCTGGAGACATGTTGAAATATTATTCTCAAAGGGGTTACGTTTTGGACTTAATTTATGAAGAACAATAAAAATAGGCATTTTTCATATATATATATAGAAGGCCTTTATTAACCTTTATTATTTATTTAGTGCACTTTATTGGACTTCCAAAAATCAATAGCCAAGTACTGCTATTATAAAGCTTAGAAAAGTCAGGACATTTTTTTAATATAACTATGATTGTATTCGTCTGAAAGAATTCATATACACCTATGGATTAAGGGTGAGTAAATCATGGGGTAATTTTCATTTTTGAGTGGACTCTCTCTTTAATTTACTCACCTTAAAGGAGTTCACTTCCAGGACAACAACTTACAGATAATGTATTCACCCCCTTGTCATCCAAGATGCTGATGTCTTTCTTTCTTCAGTCATAAAGAAATTATGTTTTTTGAGGAAAACATTTTTCTCCATATGATGGTGCCCCGGGTTTGAACTTCCAAAATGCAGTTTAAATGCGGCTTCAAACGATCCCAAATGTGGTTGTAAACAATCCCAGTCGACGAAGAAGGGAATTATGTAGCGAAACAATCGGTTATTTTCATTTTTTTTAAAAATACAATTTGAATACTTTTTAATCTCAAACACTCGTCTTGTCTTGCTCTCCCTGAACTCTGTGTATTCTGTCTCAAGACAGTTAGGGTATGTCAAAAAACTCTGATTATGTTTTCTCTCTCAACTTCAAAAATCATTTCAAAATCATCCTACATCACTGCAGAAGTACCGACCCAGTCTTTGCAAAGTGACCATGCAAAGAAGATCAAACACCATCAACAAAAAAGGTAAAACAGCGATATAGGGCGATTTCGAAGCTGAGGGAGAACATGAGATGGGAGTTTTCCGACATACCCTAACTGTCACGAACCGGAAAAAAACAGAGGTCGGGAAGAGCAAGACAAGACAAGCGTTTGACATTAAAATGTAAATAATTGTTTTATTTTTTATGAAAATAACCAATCGTTGCGCTAGATAAGACCCTTCTTCCTTGGCTGGGATCTTTACACATTTGGGATCGTTTAAAGCCGCATTTAAACTGCATTTTGGAAGTTCAAACTCGGGGCACCATATCAGTCCATTATAGGGAGAAAAATCCTCAAATTTCCTCAAAAAACATAATTTCTTTACAGCTGAAGAAAGAAAGACATGAACATCTTGGATGACAAGGGCATGAGTACATTATTTGGATTTCCCCTTTAAGGCCATCCAAAATGTAGATGACTTTTTCTAATAGAACAATAAAGAAGATTTTTAGCTGAAAACTAAAACAACTGCTAATTCCTAAAATACAAGTCAATGGCTCTCTTTGAGAGAAAAAAAAAAAAAACAAAACTTAATAGGCAACACAAAATTAAGAGCTGTGGCTCCTGACGATAAATTGAGGCCTTGTAAAGCCAAACAATCGGTCTGTGCTGAACTGAACATTATTTACAACATTATTACATGTAGTCCATAGCCTTGGGCAAACTGTCAAGAACGATGTCCGGATCATAAATGAATCATTTTTTGAACCGGTTCTTTATAGTGAACTGGATGAATCAGTTCACCAAATCAGACTGAACCATTTGAAACAGTTTATGTCTCAAGCAGCAAAGGTCTACAAGTTACTTAATCAAAACTCACTTTTGAACGTATCTGAAAGTATAGTAAAACAAGCCAATATACCGGCATATATGATTACATGATGCTGATTTTTGCCAACTCATTCAGTGCTTCAGTTATTCCAACAGTGCACTAAACTGTTCAGAATCAGAAGTTTTTATGGTTTCTCATGGTTGATTAAGTAGGTGATTGACTAGTTTATTCACTTTATAGGCTTTAGGCATGTAAAACATCAGTGTTTCACATAATTATTGGGTGCTTTAATTATATAATTGTGTATACATTTTTTAAAGACTAAATTTAAACACTACCAGTCAAAAGTTTTTGGACAATAAGAGTTTTAACATTTTTTTTTAAAGAAGTCTCTTCTGCTCACCAAGCCTGCATTTACTTGATCCAAAATACAGCAAAAGCAGTGATATTGTGAAATATTTTTACTATTTAAAACAACTGCTTTCTATTTGAATATATTTTAAAACATAATTTATTCCTGTGATCAAAGCAAAATTTTCAGCATCATTCCTCCAGTCTTCAGTGTCACATGATCCTTCAGAAACCATTCACTTATTTGCTGTTGAACAAACATTTATTATTATTATTGTTATTATTATTATTATTATTATTATTATTATTATTATTATAAAATATTATTATATTATTATATTAGCAAATTAGAATATGCTGATGAATCATGTGACTGTGGCTAAAAAATCAGCTTTTAAATTCCGGAATAAATTACATTTTAAAATGTATTCAAGTAGAAATATTTTCAATATTTTAAAATTTTACTGTTTTTGCTGTACTTTGGACCAAGTAAATGCAGGCTTGGTGAGCAGAAGAGACTTCTTTAAAAAAAAAAAAAAAACATTAAAAATCTTACTGTCCAAAAACGTTTGACTGGTAGTGTATTTACATCTTTGCCAACATCTAGACCCCGTTTCACAAACAGGGCTTAGCTTAAGCAAGAAAAAAATAAAAAATAAAAAACATTACTGGTATGCATCTTGAGGCAAAACAAAGGCACTGATATATTTTAATATCATTTAGTGCAAGTTTAAAATTAAATGTTTTTCCTCAAAAACCTTAATTTCTTTTTGACTAAAGAAAGAAAGACATTAACATTTTGGATGACAATGGGGTGAGTAAATTATCAGGACACTTTTATTTTGGAAGTAAACTAATCCTTTAAAATATATATATATGTGTAAAATAGTAGTAAGAAAGTGTGAAATTTTAATATTAGCCATTGAATTTCCCCTAACTGGAAAGCCAAAAATGTAATGTAGCAACAAACAGTGTTCCATGTAAGACAGTACCACATTACGAAAATCAAACACTTCATACACTACATGCTATGTACTTGGTCATCTAGTGTAAGTACACAGTGTATAGTATGAGACACTGTGTGTGACAGATTCAACTTGAAAGCCAAGGCCTACAATGAAAAAAACCCTCAGTTTCCGTGGCAACAAGCCAGCAGCTGACAGATTCTGCTATGATGCTAACAAATGATATTTTTCCCTTCCCACTCAGCTCTTGTCTTTGCAAACACCTAATGCAGGCCATAAGGGCACAGATTCAGCACAGGGAGTATGCCAAACAGAGTCAAGGTCACGGCTCTGTGAGGTCAACATCTCAGCCGGGCTTTGACCTTGTCATCTTTAACTCTGGCTTTAGCTCTGTGGCAGCAGGGTAAAGCTGGCCAGTGGGCTGTAAAGTCAGCCTATTAAACACTAAGACAGCCCCACTGCTCCGCTCCTATGTTACTAGCATACATCACAAGCAGGGCAAAGACAGAAACAGAAGACAGTTTATCATTTAATAAGCTGGCCTGAGGAGACTACACATGCTTTACCTATAGAAACATGAACTATCAGATGGAACAAAGTACAAACTAACATGGAAACATTAAGATAAGGAAGTAATGTGAACAGACTACATGCGGGCTGCAGTACAAGGTTACTTTTCTGTCTTTTATTCTTTTCCAGGGTAGACAGATAAATAAAAAAAATCAATGAATGAATGACTAAATAAATACATAAAAAGTAAGCTAAATAATAAATGACTAAATAATAAAATTCCAATGAGTTAACTTTTGTTTCCAGAATAAATGAATGAATAAATAAATACACTTTTATTCTTTTTAAGGATAGCAAGACAAATAAAAAGTCTAAATAGTTACCAATTTATTATTAGTTAACAAAATAATAATTAAGTAAATATTGTTAACTTATATTATTTTTTCAGAATAGATGACTACATAAATCACAATAAAAGCAGTTAAAAATACCTTTAATGTTTCTAAGCATAAATAAATAAATAAACACTTTTATTCTTATCTAGGATAAATAAACACATAAATAAATAAATCCCATTGGTTAACTTTTATTTTTTAAATAAATAATTATAAAATAGCTTTTATTTTATTTTTTTTCCAGAAGATATACGACTAAATAATAAAATCCCAATTAGTTAATGTTTGTTTTCGAGAATTAATCAATGAATAAATAAAAACACTTTTATTCTTTTTAAGGATAGCTAGACAAATAAAATTCTTAACTACTTATTATTAGTTAACTTTTATTATTTTTTCCAAAATAAATAAATAAATAGTGTTAACTTTTATTCTTTTCCAAAATAGATGAACTGCAATAACAGAAGTAAAAAAAAACTTTTATTGTTTTCAAGCATAAATAAATAAATAAATATTACAAAAAAAAAATGCTTTTACTCTTATCCAGGAATAAACAACAAACAAACAAACATTTATTATTTTTCCTAAATAAATAATTTAAAAAAAAAAAAATTGCTAACTTTTATTAGTTTCCAGGATAGGGAAGTAAACAAAGTGCAATCACAGAAGTTAAAAATACTTGTATACTAAAAATTATTGTTTTTAAGCATAAATAAAAATAAATATAAATACCAAATAAATAAAAAAATCCCATTAGTTAACTTATATAGTTTTCCAAAATAAAATAAAATAAAACAAAATGAAAAAATACAAAAATAGTAACACTTTACAAAAAAGATTACGTTAGTTAACTACTTTAACAAAGAACTAAGAATAAACAATACTTCTACAGCATTTAATTAATCTTAATTAATATTAATTTATAAATAAATATAAAAATATCAAATATTTTCTAAATTAAAAAAATATT
Organism: Labeo calbasu; assembly: GCA_019740295.1. NCBI lineage: Eukaryota > Metazoa > Chordata > Actinopteri > Cypriniformes > Cyprinidae > Labeo > Labeo calbasu. The sequence goes on along the minus strand of JAHKKF010510097.1, from coordinate 17,292 downwards.
TTAAAATAAAATAAAATAAAATAAAATAAAATAAAATAAAATAAAATAAAATAAAATAAAATAAAAACACTTTCTTCCCAAATGGAATCTACTTAAGAAATTTACTTGAAGACTATAGTTTGCTGTCCTGTGTTCAAAAGCTCAAATTACTAATATCCCCATGTTCAAATATGCATACAGTATACAAAAATACTATATGTATGTACAAATACGCATACTTATAGTATGAAAAAAATTAGTATTAAACGAGCAGTGAGAAACTGAGGTCTGATTTGAAAAGTTGTTGAGAAATATATGAAGAGTTATATAAGAGTTTTTTTTTTTTTTTTCAATTAAAAAAAATCATGTTTTTTTATCGTTATCATGCTTTTATTGTGTTAGTTAGTTGCATTTATTAGTTATTTTTACACTATATCAAAATAACCCAACTGAGATTAATTGGAATGCACAACGAAAAAACATGATTTTTAAAAATTGTTAAAAACAGAGTTGTTCTTATATAAAATGAATAAAAATAAATTACAAAAACATAAAATGAAAAAAAAAACACTACATATGAACTTTGGGGAGAAAAACCTCGTAAAACAGAACTAAACAGAAAAAAAAAAACTTGGGCTCAGACAGGGGAAAAGGGTAAAGCATCAGATGAGGTGGAACATGTTTCAGCCCTGCCTAAGAATGGTAAAAAGAAGACTTGTAAAGACTAAAAGTGATGGAGGAGATAGACAGCCCTCATGTGGGGCCAGCGGTTGCAGTGGATATGTATATCTGCTGATAAGACTTTCAGTTCAGAAACTGTATTTACTGAGCCTTTTAGATATACATCAGCCACAGAGAAACAGCTCCGGCCTTCATTATTCCGTGTGAATCTTCCCTCATTTACCCGGGATGCCATCAGCTTTATTTCGCCTCCAAATACCCTCATCCACACATTGCACAGCTGTGTTTGGATGACAAACCAGACAAAGTTGCTGTTGATGTGGAAAATGGAAGGTAACAAATGTCTGCCTTTGTTGGGTCTGGAGCGAGACCTCCCAGAGCCGAGAAAGCAACAAAATTAAAGATACAACTGGCAGCAAACATAGACGCAGCGGTTGTTCTTTAGAGTTTTTTTTTTTAAAACTGAGAAATATTTAAATATTATTTAGCTATTATTTTAAGCAAGAAGAACACAAGTCATCTCTTTGTCTTGGTGAAAGACAAATTTCTTCAAAAATATCATTGTGATTTTAATGTTGATGTAATGTTTTTCCACTGTGAGTTTGAGGGTTTGATCTTTTTTACATTTAAATTTAATGCTTGACAGATGTAAATTTGGACACTGGTGGTCCAACGCTTTACACACTGTGTTTAAAAGGAAACTATAGAACAGAAAACAGCTACAATGTACGAAGGCTTCTTCTTCCTTCGTGTGAATAAACAGCAAGGAAACACACACCGGTTTTCTTCTTTTGACACTGAAATGCACAGACATTACACAAGGCATACCAATACGGATTAGAGAAAGGACGAGATTAGAGCTCATCAAAGCTGACTGGAAAGGCTCAGACATTGAGGGTAGACTTACGGCAACAAGACACATTTCATTTAGCTCTATTATTTGTTCTCTGATCAGTTTTCTGTTTCAGGCAACATGGGTGAAAGCAGCACACTTCAAAAGGCAATTACTGCGCTAGGAACAAATGTGTAGCTGCTAACTTAGACACATTTGCAATACCCAGCTATAGCTTTGTAAATAATGCTATTAATCCAAAAGCCCCCGTTGCTTTTAGCAATTTCTTTGATTATTTGCTTAATATTGGGTGACACATTTTTCATATAATGTACAGACAATTTAGGCAAAACCATGACACATAAACAACTTGGTTTAAATTCTCTATTAAAGTGGGGGATGTAGTAGTTTGAGTTGTGGCCTAGTGTTAGCAGGTCAATGACATGATGCGCCTTTTTTTTCTGGATCTACAGTACATATGAAAAATACATAAAAATGCAAATCAACTTGAACCACCTCTATGACGAACAAGTTGTTTCTGTGTCATAAAGTAAAAAATGCTACCTGATGTCATGATGAAAACGTACCTGTGATAACTTTTTCGAAATACATACCAATAAGTAAATATCACCGCAGTTTCCAACAGAAATTAACACTAGAGGCGTTAAAACAGCGAGCACTTTTAATCATTTTTGTACAAGTCCATATGTTTCGCTTTTCGGTGTTGTGTATTGGTAGGTTTAGGGTCAGGTGTGGGGTTTTGATTAGGCAATCATGTAGCGATTTCAACGAGAGGGGGTAATAATTTGGCAGGGGGTCGAAAATGGGCACAATACCGGGCGTGACAAGCTTAGGATGCGGAAACCTTGGATATGAATCCTGTGAAAAAGATGACTCACGAATCAATGAATGATCAGAAAGATAGCATTTATTAGCCTTTTTACATCAAATTTGCTTTTGTTTATACTCTCGGGTAGGTGTAGTGCAGATGGGACGTTATATTAAAGGAGTCATCGGATGCCCATTTTCCACAAGTTGATATGATTCTTTAGGGTCTTAATGAAAAGTCTATAATATACTTTGGTTAAAAATTCTCAATGGTTGTGTAAAACAACACCCTTTTTACCTTGCCAAAATCAGTTCTGCAAAGATCATCCTACTCTGGTCGAGGCAGCTTTAAATTCAAATGAGCTCTGCTCGCCCCGCCCCTTTCTTCTCTCTGTGGAGAGACGAGCCTGTTTACTTTAGCCGCATTTAGCCGCGTTTAGCCGCTAAACTTGCTAACTAGCACATTATTAGGAAAGGCGATTGCAAAGATTCATAAAAAAAACCCTTATACTCACTTCTGCTGTAAGTGAAGCTGGATCACGAATGATTCGTGCAAACATAGACGCATTTATGTAGATCGGGAGCCGCATTCTCTTCACAAACAAACATAATCCACTGCATCTTCAGCGGCACAGAGAATTAGTGTTATAGCTCAGTGGATATTTCGAGTCAGGACTGCGGTGACGCTTACAAAACTAACACATAAAAAGTACTTTCATCTGTTCCGGGGGAAAAAACAAACACTCTTTTAGCGCCACTTAGTTGACATTTCACATCGAATTATTTCACAAAATGTAAATTGCGCTACGTATTTTGTCTCTTGCGAAAAAGTTCCCACAGGTACATTTTTGTCACAAGATCTGGTTAAAAAATGTCTGAGTAGACTGGACATCATAGTGGTGAAAAGTTTCATTAAAAAAGTCCTGTATGATATAATTTCCTATATAATAAATGTAGTAGTAGCAGTAATAATAATAATACTTAAAAAAAAACATGCAAAAACATGTTTTTATTGTTATCTAACATGAACAAACAATGAACAGTACATTACAGTATTTATTAATCTTTGTTAACATCAGTTAATAAAAATACAGTTCTTCATTGTTAGTTCATGTTCTTCTCCAAAATGAATTTTTGAGGGCCTAAACATGTTTAAAAACTCGTAAACATGTATGAAACACACCAAAAGTGGTGAAAACATACATTTAATATGGGTTTCAGAAGTGGGTGTGGTAAAATGGCTTGATTGCGCCACCTATAAAATTTCAACGAAGTGACCCTCCAGCTATGTTTCACATACATGTACGCAATTTGGTAGACACATGTAACACAGCAATACCAACCAAAAAAGTCCTTACAACAGGAAGTCTGAATTTTCTCTGCAAGTTTTGTGCCGTTTTTGCCATTATTAAGCATTGTATTTAAACAAACTCCTCTTAGAGATTTAAACAGATCAACACCAAATTTGGTCAGTGTAATCTAAAGCCCTTTGTGATGTTAAATTGCGAAAATCTTTAGTTTTCATTGTATAGCGTCTGTGGTGGACTGACAAACTTTGAAGTTTTGCCATGAAAAAGGAAGTTGTTATAATTCAGACATACAATGATTGATCTGCACCCAAATTCACATGTTTGATAAGAGTCCTGTCCTGAACACATGCCCATATTTAGTCATAGCCATAGCGCCACACATTCGATAAGAGTCCTAGCCAGAACACATCTAAAGGCCAATATTGTGTTATAATCAAAGCGCCACCTGCTGACAACAGGAAATCACTTGTTTTACACTAACTTAAACATGCAGTGGCAAATCTGCACCAAACTTCAAATATTTGGTAAGATTCCTGGCCTGAAGACATCTAAAGGCCAATATCCAGTTATAATGATAGCACCACCTGTTGGCAACAGGATAGGTCATGCTTTGCACTAACTCAAACATACCATGTTCAATCTGCACCAAACTTCGTATGTTTTATAAAAGTGCTTGCCTGAAGACATCTACATGCCAATATCCAGTTAAAGTCACAGCGCAACCAGCTGGTAGCAGGAAGTAACAGGCACATATAAATGACTTTGACATATTCCTTCTATATTTACCACTTTAAATGCATGTTGCTCATCATTTGCTGTTTTCCTTAAACCACCAGGTGGTGGTGAGTTTGGGTGCGAGAGCCCTTTCTACGTTGCTTGCAGCTTTCATTTTATTTTATTTATTTTTTCATTAAACACCATGGCATTTTTGTTTCAATTTAATGCACACTACATTTGAAAAAGCAGTAACACTTTACAATAAGGTTCCATTAGTTAACATTAGCTAATGTATTAACATGAACAAACGGTGAACAATACATTTATAGTATTTATTAATCTTTGTTAATGTTGGTTAATGAAAATACAGTTGTTTATTGTTAGTTCATGTTAGTTCACCGTTCAACTAATGTTAACAAACACAACTTGTGCTATTAATTATTAATATTAAGTAAATGTAGTTGCATTTTGAACTTTATGAAATTAAACTTCCATTTTAATTAATTATATGCAGTAATAAACAACATTTAAACAAGAGCTTCACGATTCTGGATTAACTGAGAATCCCAGTTATTTTTAATAAATTGGACACCATGATTCTCTCATGATTCTGGAGAAAAATATTAGAAAACTAAACAAAATAACTTAATTTACTAGTGGTTCTGACAAACCGTTTATTGCTTAAGTCTTTTAAAAACTTATATTTATTTAAACAAAATAATAATAATAATAATAAAAACAATGAAGTAGTCAGTGTCTCACTTCATTAAGACTTGTTTGACTATTGAAATCTGACTGAATGATTCAATGACGTACTTTTTTTTAAACGGGCAGTTGTCGCCACCTCCTGGCGGAAGAGGATAAACGTTACAATACATACAAGTGTTAAGATACTTTCGTTTTGATCGCTACTGTAGATAATAAGTGTTATACCCAAACTATAAACTTTTATCCCAGTACTTCTGGTATTTAAATGTCTGTAACACAGAAATAATGATTATAATGTGGTTGAAAAGACTGTTTGTGTTGCTCTTTCTGCGTTCACATTTACCCCGACCCTCTGATTCATTAACATGGGCAGCGACAAAACGTGCTTCTCACTCTCCACTGACACTCGCGATGTGAAACAGTCCTAATAGACATAGCTAAATCGTTGTCATTCAGGAATAAGATCGAGTGGGTGTTTGAATCGAGATCTCAATATTTTAAGGATTAATCGTGCAGTTCTATTGTAAACACTGCAAAATGTTTCATGGGGATATGGTCACGAGATCTCGCGAGACCACACATCTGATCTCCTCACATCCCTAATATTAAGATTAATAAATGCTGTAGAGGTATTGTTCATTCTCAGTTCATGTTATCTAAAGTAGTTAACTAATGTTAACTAATGAAACCTTAATGTAAAGTGTTACCATTTTATTTTATCTATCTTATATGATTGATAAACACCTTGGCATTTTTGTAAAATTCAATGTACACTTTATTTGAAAAAGCTATAAGGCAGTTTTACAAAACCATATGAAGTCAACGTGAATACACAGAGTATCTCTCTAAGAACTTGACCTATGCCTTTTAATTTATTATATTATTTTTCTTACTTTACTCTTTACTCCTGGATACAATTTGTTTTTTACCTTTATAGCAGATGCACGCATTCAGCTGTGGTGCTTATACAAGCGACATGGGTTCAGGTCTGTATCCCTTCTCTGTCACTACTTTCCTCTGAATTAAAGGCAAAAAGGCCAAGAATAAAATGCAGGGTGACATATTAAGCTTTTGTACCTTACAAAAATGAAATATTAAATGCATACAGCTTGTTGTGCAGAAGAAATTTTAGTTTGATATCTGGCCAAGGACATGCAGGTCTGTGTTCTTCAGTCATCCGGAAGCGTTATAATATTCTCTTTTTTGTCATTACAATAGCCTTTCCAAACACATTTTGTTTAACTAATTTAGCAAAGACAAATTATGTCAAAAGAACCATACCAGTTTTGATTGCTCAAACACCAGGTCTGAAAACACTGATGGCATCAAACTGTCATTTTCATTAGTTAATACATTTGAAGCTTTAACATCCCAATAATTCCAACTTGGCTTCACTGTGAGCAACCTTGAAAATCCCAGTAAGATCCAATATAAACAGGACATTTTCTATCGGCCTGTGCACTGCTCAAAAGCCCAGGGCACGAGTCAAGTTAGTCAAGTATTTGCACTATTCACAGACATGTTCCATTTCAAATTGAAGTCATTCTCACAGTGAATAGCTCATTTTAAAATCTCAAAGCAACATAAAAGAACGGGATCGGGGTTAACTTTAAGCAAAACCACACTTCACCTACAAACCACACGTCTATCACGGCATTCAGCTTCGGAGTCCATTCTTTCAGGCAAAATGCACGTTGATCTTTGCGGCAGCGTGCTCTATGGCTGTACTGTGTGTTTGACCCTGTGTAAGGACTCGCTGCAGTTCTGAGTGTAATGAGAGAGTGTTGGAGATGAGTAGGAACAGGGCAAAACGGCAAGGCTAACGCTCTCTCTGTGAGGTGCCCGCAGACAGCAGAGCTCCCCCACAGGGCTAATTACAGAGCTACTGATTTCCCACTGTGAGGACATGGCCTTTCGGACCTCCATAAAAGTAGCAAAGCAGTAATCAAAACTGCTGTATCTCTCTCTCTGGCTCCCTCAGACGCAGAATAAACAGCACACATCTTTGGCACACAAGTGTAACAGACACACACAAGATACGGTTTATTTTGACAGGTGAGAAACTGACTGTAGTGGAGACCAGGGGTGATTGTAACACAGGTTTGCTTGTTCCATAAAAAGAGACATGCTGAAGGCCTATTCGCGAATGGTCGACACAAAAATTCGGTCCGTTGACACATGCGATTTGTCTGCTCCGATCAATGCGTAAAAAAACGGAAGACTGAATGAAAATACAGATTTACTCTCTGACATTGGATGGCACTTTTAAAAAAGCAGTTATAAGGTTATTCCAGGAGACAAAGCACTAGGTAACTTGAGGTGTCTGATGTCTGTTTGTCACTGACAGGAAAGAAGTCAAACTGTATGAAAAAGAGCCATTCAGATTTTTGCACTATGGTGTTTATTAAATAACACCACATACAAAAGTACAGAGACAAGAGAGTAGCTTCCAGATTCTTTGCTATTCACTGTTTCTTAGCAATATGCTCTGTTTTTCTTTATTCCAAGTGCAACTATCAACAAAGCTCTTTTTTAAAAGAGCTTCTTCTGAATTCCGCAGAAGAGCCAAAGTCATAGATGAGGGTGAGTAAATAATGAACGTTTTTATTTTTGATTGAACTATTCCTTTAAGGCCTCCTGTGTTACTTTGGCCAGATAAAATTCCCTTTCAGCTGCAGTAAAGCTGTATGTTTTAAGCTATTGTAGGTTAAAAAAGTAGCTAGAAGGTAAAACTTGCTTGTGTGTTTTCACTGTAAATTTTACACTGTAAAATTGCAGCACTTTTTAAACAGGACATCGGATGCCCATTTTCCACAAGTTGGTATGATTCTTTAGAGTCTTTACGAAATATCTCCAACGTACTTTGCTTAAAATTCTTCAATGGCCGTGTAAAACAACACCCTTTTTACCTTGTCAAAAACAGCTATGTTCACAGACTCGGTGCATGTCTCTTTAAATGATAATGAGCTACCGCTCACTCCACCCCCTCTTCTGTTTTTCATGTAATCGGTGGTGCGTTACCAGCAAAAACAAAAACAATCTTTTACATCCAACTACAAAACACCTGCATTGCTTACGAGATGATGTTGTCGCTACAGCTGCTCAAGCGCAGAGAAAATGACGGACAGCGTACAATTGGCTGAGGGCAGAAATATGCTAATACAGGACAGTCTGTCAGTGGTCGTGGGCGGGGCCTGAGCAGTATGATGTCATACTGCTCAGAAAATCAAAACGGCTTGATAATTGAGACTGTTTAGGTTTTTTGGGGATTAAATGAATTTTTACCGTGTCCACACACTGCTAAGAAACATTTATATGCAAACACCATGTAAAAGTGAATTTTGCATCCGATGTCCCCTTAAAAAAAAATGTAAAAATGCTACAGCAAGTAATGCTTTATTAGTAACTCTAATTTACAATAAATGCTAAAAAAATGAGATTTAACATGACATAAATTCCATATCATCTGTGTGTGTGTTGAAACACTTTATCACATCTGTTTATTACCTGTAATTGATGGAAAATCCAGTTTTGATTAACTTGAAAGAGACAGTTTACCCAACAATAAAAATTGTCATTTACTCAACCTCATGGTGTTCCAATCCCATAAGAGTTTTTCTTCTGTGTATGGTAGATATTTTGAGAAACACAGATACATTAGAAGTCAAAGTCAAGAGTAAATAAAACTATTTGGTTACCAAAACTGTTCAAATGATCTTCTTTTGTGTTCCAGAGAACTACATTAAAGTAAATGACAATATTCATTTTAGGGTGTTTCCATTTTAGTCTGGCACTAGGCATAAGGCCTTGTCTGTGAAACCGGGGACTAGAGTTATAAACTATACCACATACAGGCATCAAAATATTATCCCGTTATCACAATACTTAAAGGGATAGTTCACCCAAAAATGAAAATTCTGTTATTAATTACTCACCCTCATGTTGTTTCAAACTCGTAAGACCTTCATTCATCTTCGGAACACAAATTACAATATTTTGAATGAAATCTGAGCTTTTTGACCCTGCACAGACACTAATGCAACTGACACATTCAAGGCACAAAAAGTCAGTAAGGACATCGATAAAGTAGCCCATCAGTGGTTCAACTATAATGTTATATTCTACAAGAATAATTTTTGTGTGCGTAGAAACCGAAAATAATGACTTTATTCAACAATCTCTTCTGAGTCAGTCTTTGATGCACATTCACAAAAGGCACAGCACATTCGGCTTCTATGTCAGAACGCCAGCTCACATGCATGCGCGGCGCACACTGACATTAAAAAAAGGAGAATAAAGTCGTTCTTTTAATTTTCTTTGAACACAAAAAGTATTCTCATAGCTTCATAAAATTACGGTTGAACCACTAATGTCACAATTGTAACTTTATTTTCCTAGGCCTTGAACATTTTAGTTGCGTTGCTGTCTATAGAGGTTCAGAAAGCTCTTGGATTTCATCAATAATATCATAATTTGTGTTCTGAAGATGAATGAAGGTCTTACAGGTTTGGAACGACATGAGTCCACTTCCAGAACAAAAATTTACAGATAATGTACTCACCCCCTTGTCATCCAAGATGTTCATGTCTTTTTTTCTTCAGCCATAAATAAACTATGTTTTTGAGTTACACAGTTCAGCATTTTTCTCCATATAATGGACTGATATGGTGCCCTGATTTTGAACTTCCAAAAAGCAGTTTAAATGCAGCTTCAAACGATCCCAAATGCGGTTGTAAACAATCCCAGCCGAGGAAGAAGGGTCTTATCTAGCAAAACGATCGGTTATTTTCATTAAATTGCTCTCCCTGAACTCTGTGTATTATGGTTCAAGGCAGTTAGGGTATGTCGAAAAACATCGTATTTTCTCCCTCAACTTCAAAAATCATTTAAAAATCATCCTACATCACTGCAGAAGTACTGACCCAGTCTTGGCAGTGTTGGCACCTCAAGTGAACATGCGAAGAAGATCAAACACCCTTAACAAAAAAGTTGAGGGAAAACGTGAGATGGAAGTATTTCGACATACCCTAACTGTCATGAACCGGGAAAAAAAAACAGTTTAGGCAGAGTGAGACAAGACGAGCATTTGACATTAAAAAGTATATAAATTGTATTATTTTTTATGAAAATAACTGATTGTTTTGCTAGATAAGACCCTTCTTCCTCGGCTGGGATCATTTACAACCGCATTTGGGATCGTTTGAAGCTGCATTTACAATGAATTTTGGAAGTTCAAAAATCGGGGGACCATAGCAGTCCATTATATGGAGAAAAATCCTGAAATGTTTCCCTTAAAAATCATAATTTCTTTATAGTTGAAGAAGAAAGACATAAACATCTTGGATGACAAGTGGCAAGTACATTATCTGTAAATTGTTGTTCTGGAAGTGGACTTTAAATGACAGAATTTTGGGGGTGATTAAAGGTACGATCTTACACAATAACACATTTTGTCTGTTCTTCAAAGCTATTAAAACACAAACTGTATAATGTGGGTTCAATGTTGTTTTGTCCCAGTCTTACAAGTGACCTCAATTAGTGTTCAGATGGATTTGTTGTGACAATGAAACTCCTTGTATTCAAGATCAATCTTGAAGTTTGCCGTGAGATCACTGATTTTAAATAGACCGTTACTTGTATCAAACCTGATATAGCTATATTGTTAAGAGTTTTTCACAGTGAATTACACTACTACACTATTCACTGTGCTATTGCAACTACTGAAAGAACAAAACAAAAACATTTTTATCAACATTCAGATTGAATAGAATAGCACAGAGTTTGTTTGCCTTTTATCACCGAACAGCTACATTCCACTAAATGCCCTTTCAGCACAGCTATGAGTCGTCTCATCTCTATGAGGTCACTAAGGAAGCTACCGCCAGTGTGCCGGATCCAGTCGGAGCGTTGGCTATTGACATATTTCCTTCAAGAACACAGGACCAGGGCAAAGTAAACATCGGCCTGCAAGGCATGCGCTCGCACTGATGCTCAGATGGGCTGATTTCTCATATCAGATTTCCCCAACATATTTCTGTGGCTGCCTAGACTAAGCAGGAGTCCACGTTAGGAACAGATAACGAGTGTCTTTCACACAGCACCGACACGTACCGGGGCGCTTATCTCTGCACCTCCTCACATGCCAGTGCAACCAGGACAGGGAGGAGATTGTTACATTTGGTGATTTGTTTTTACTTCTCCAAGCAGATAAAAATGCACATAACTCTATGGAATTCTGGTAGAACGCGTGTCTAGCTCTGAATGTACACATTCTACTAACACGAGAAAATTACATGTCTATTCTTACTCAAACGCATGCTGTTCCAAAACTGTAACTTACTTCTGCCGAACTTAAAAGAAGCAAGTATTTTAACAAACAAACAGATCTGGTTATCATTGATTTGCACTATATTTCCCCCCTTTTTTCCTATGGCCCACACTGGGGAAAGACAAAAAGGTACAGGATTTACTTTGGAACAATCACTAACAAATTTTTAACATTTATGTATTTGTGAAAATTACTTGCAATTCTGGAGTGAAAATTCAGTATGCAGAATAAAGGACGGTTTGAAACAACAAGAGGATGAGGAAATGACCATTTTATATGTTTTCAAAACTTTTTTGGACTAATAAATTCCTAAAAATAATTCACATCTAATTCTTAACCTAAAAAAAATTTTAGGAAATACCTTGCGTTTGATTCAAGGTTTTTTTTTTTTTAATACATAAGAAAACAAAAAGGTTAGAAATACCTTTAAATGAGCAAAATGATACAATTCTTCCACATCATTTACTACCATTACCGACAGAGCTCATGTAGACCTCTGGGTTTGATCTCTAGAGACATCTGCTTTGCCCCGTAAGACCCGACACGCTGTCATCCGCTGCGACTGAACCTCCCTTTCATTCCCTCATCCGTAATGGCAGCAATTAAAATATAAGGTAAACTTTTCAGCAGCCTTTCATGGTACTGAAAGGCATTGTGTTGCAAATGGGGAGTAATGTATTCATCCCTAGGTAAACATCCCTGCCATGTCCCTTCTGCAGAACAGAGGAGAACAAAATGAAAGTGATAATTTCTCCCCCTCTGAGAATTCGCCTCTTTAATTCTGACAGTAAACTCGTGGCTGTTACGGGGTGTTAAGTAGGATTTAAAACTTGTCAGACAAGACATGTTTGAAATTGCTTTAAATAAGAGTACTGTGTTGCTGTCAACCAGAGGCTTAGAGGAACATACTCTCACAATTGAGGCACTCATCTAAGCTCAAAGAACCATGCCCCTGCTCTGCTTCTACTCCTTCCTGCCTGCGTCCTGCCTCCTAACACTGTGATCCAGCCCCTCCTAGTGGTGACATGTGCAGTGACACAGACGTACTACAAACCATCCAGTCCGACGGCCACCCACAAAACCTCAAATCTAGCTGATCGTCGAGGCCTGTGCAGAAAATCAGTTGCGATCGAATATAAAACATTCGTTTTCTAAACACCGCATGCCTGTTAAATGCAAATAAAAAGGCATGGGTTTGAAGATCTGAAATATATGATGCTGGAATTAAAATGTATTCATCTCATATTCAGATACATTCTATACACTGAAAAAGAAAAATCTGTGAAGATAAAACATGACTAAGCGTGTGTCCTTGATTCAGATGCTGGAGAAGCGAATGTGTTATTTTACCAACATTACCTCTGAATTAAGCCATTCTGGTGTTAAAAAGAAAATATGTAAATCATATCAGCAACTAACACTGATGTGTATGCCAAAGGACTGGATGTTGTAAAATCTGCGATCAGGCCCTGACACTGGAGCATTAATTAATGAGCGCATTACTGTAGCAATTAGCCCATCGTAATTAGAAATGAGGGCACATCCGAATATTTCTGTGTCTTTGTATTAAGAATGACTGGTAAACAATATCTGACATTTTTAGATAATTAAGCCGGGTAAAAAGAGCTCTCGAGTCATCAGGGCAAATACACACAGTTTAGTCCTGAGTGAGTCTTCGCATTACAGCGGTTCTCGATGTGAAATACTACTACTATGAAGCAAGGTTACGCAGATCGATAATGTATAACAGTGTCTATGATTGAGAAAAGGAAATAATCTTTGGGGGGGGGAAATCTAGTCTGTGCACTTTGTATCATTCTCTGTATGCTTTGTGTCATGTTGGTTTCATATGCTTTTGAAAAACTTTTCAACAAGTGTAAATTGAATGACTCTAAAAACCCTCAAGTGTATACAAATAACATATTCCTTACACCTTGAATACATTCGAGTACATATTTTAGTCATTTTCGGAAAAAAAGTCTTGAAATATATTTCTTCCAAGGTAATTTTTACTAAAATCATTAATGAATAATTCAAAGCTTTAGGGGAGTTGCACCACATGACAGCATGAAATAAACCAGAGTCAAATTATGTGATATTTTATGAGAATTACTGACCTTGACAACACATTCATTAGGGTATGTACAGATCCTCTCTTTTATATCACTTCCTGTTTTTCTTTTTCTGCATGTTTCTTTATGTTGGTTGCACCACATGACCTTCATTAAAAAACTGCTTAAATTTATTTGGTAACATTTCACAATAATGTTATAATTAGTCCATGTATTAACTAACACGAACAAACAATTACATTAATTACAGTATTTATTATCTTTGTAAAGTCTTTGTTAATGTTAGTTAATGAAAATATTGTTGTTTTTTGTTAGTTCATGTTAATTCACAGTGCATTAACTAATGTTAACAAGCACTTTTGAACTTTTGATTTTAATATTGCATTGGTAAATGCTGAAATAAACTAAGCTTAATAAATGCAAAGTATTATTCATTCTTAGTTCATGTTAACTAAACTAGTTAACTAATAAACCTTATTGTAAAGTGTTACCGTTTATTATTCTTTTCGTTTGTGCATGTTTCTGTATGTTGGTTGCACCACATGACATTGATTTTTAAAAAACTGCTTAAATTTATTTGGTAACATTTCACAATAAGGTTCCATTAGTTAGTCCATGTATTAACTAACATGTACAAACAATAACCATTTATTACAGTATTTATTATTAAAAACAGTTGTTCATTGTTAATTCATGTCATTCACAGTGCATTAACTAATGTTAACAAGCACTTTTGAACTTTTGATTTTAATATTGCATTGGTAAATGCTGAAATAAACTAAGATTAATAAATATGAAGTATTATTCATTCTTAGTTCATGTTCACCAAAGTAGTTAACTAATGTTAACTACTAAACCTTATTATAAAGTGTTACCATTTATTTATTATTCTTTTTCATTTTTTGCATGTTTCTGTTTGTTGGTTGCACCACATGACCTTGATTTAAAAAAAAAATAGTTTACAATGTTCCGTTAGTTAGTCCAAGTATTAACTAACATGAACAAACAACGAACATTACATTTATTACAGTATTTATTAGTCTTTGTTAATGTTAGTTCATGAAAATATTGTTGTTTATTGTTAATTCATGTTAATTCACAGTGCATTAACTAATGTTAACAAGCTTTTGATTTTAATATTGCATTGGTAAATGCTGAAATTAATATTAATTAATAAATGTGAAGTATTATTCATTCTTATTTCATGTTAACTAAAGTAGTTAACTAATGTAAACTAATAAACCTTATTGTAAAGTGTTACCGTTTATTTATTATTCTTTCAGTTTTTGCATGTTTCTGTATGTTGGTTGCACCACATGACCTTGATTTAAAAAAAAAAACTGCTTAAATTTATTTGGTAACATTTATTATAATTACATTTATTACAGTATTTGTTAGTCTTTGTTAATGTTAGTTCATGAAAATATTGTTGCTAATTGTTAATTCATGTTAATTCACAGTGCTTAAAAAACTGCCTAAAAAGAATAAAAAAGTGAGGCCAAATTGTTAATTTTACAACATTGGAGGCAGTTGTACTTTGTCGATTCTCTGTACTGTACTGATTTTAAGTCAAATCCATTTGGACGCCATTATAGGCAATACTTATAATACTTAGTCTCGGTTTATTAACGTTGCTTTGCAAACTCTGTATTTGTCTTTTTATGTAGCTTGCTATCTTACAAATCCAATATTTAGTTTGAGACAGAATACAAAAAAACCAAGCTCTTTTTGAGCATAACGCAATGGGAGAAATCCTGGTAGTCACGTCGGTCATCATTCACTGTCCGAGGCACTCAACGGGCAACGAGCACATTTACTGCTGGTCCTTCAGCATGTTGCCGGGTTTCTGGGAAGTAAAAGGGGAAAAATGGCAGATAAAAAAGAAAAAAAAAAAGAACGGGTGAGCGTGGAGCTGGAGTACGACGTTAAGAACTAACCCTGTGAAGCACCTTGTCCACGATCTGGCAACCAGTCTCGGCGTGGCGAGTCTTTATCGTACAAAGGGATTAGATCGCCCAGTCTAAGAGCCTCCAAGTTATTAGCACCTTCTTATACAAAGTATAACAGCAATCCTAAAGACATTGATTGCAGGGAACAGTTCAAATATGATTTCCTTATAGCTATTAATATGTATGCCTTAAATAGAAGCACACCGCTAAGCAGCTTATGATATTATGAAAAGAATGTTCCCTCAGGGACATAATATGCCAACAGTGACAGTAAGGAGAGATTCGTATTTACCCAGATTGGCTGTACTTACGTCAAGCATTCTCCGAGCTTGTGGGAGGGAACACGGGGCAGTGGCAACAGCTCGGTTTCGATAAGCACTTACCGTGAATAAAAGACAAGCATGAAAGTGAGGTTTAGCCTCTTTAAAGATTCCTCACCAAATGTAGAGGCAGATAGGCCAGGTGCCTTTGGTTCCGGACGTGATTAGCCGTCTGTGGCGCACTGTTCCTGCAGAAACGAGACATTGCAGAGACATTGTCCAAGCTTGTCCAGGTGGGGGACCTGTCATCCCAAACCAGGGCTTAACAGAGCGCCGCTTCGAGCAAGAGATTAGGACCCGAGAATTTAGATTCTTCTTTTTTTTTCCCAACGCGTGCTTAATCCAAAGAACTGTTTTTTTTCTTTCCTTTTCTCTCGGTTGCTCTCTCTCTGACATCCTAGACTCACTTCATGTCATTCTGTTTTAATAATTTCTTTGCTTTATTTTTATCTCCCAGTGTTATTCAGATTCTCTTTTTTCCAGATGAGCCGGGTTTGATTTGTTCTTCATTATGCAGTTTTTCAAGGATAAAAAGAGAGGATTTCATTGGGCTTTTCTTGGGATTGATTGGCACGGCTGTGGTCTCGCCGGATAAATACACAACAGCGGATCTGCCGTTGCTAGAATGAGCAAGATACTATTGCTGAGCCACACAAAATTCCCAGACACATTCTGAACCTCTATAAAAACACCTCAGTCACTAAACTATAGCACCTTCACACTTATGTTGATGTTACCGTTGAAAACGACTAAAGCACTACAAAGAATTGCTCTGCTATTCAGATTGTTGGCCTCGAGTGTGAACTCTGACAACAACTCATTCATATCTTTACAAGCACAACTTCACTCTCACAACTAGTCCAACAATATCAATTTGCTTTTAAACTTTTTGACGCCAAGGACCTCAGATGTGATGATTTCTTTGCAACCCAACTTTCTAAAAAATATTTTATATGAGAAAAATATCCACCTTTTTCTTCCCGTACGAGTGGTCACGGCCATTTGTCAATCTCATCTGTCAATCTCAGCTATTTTTAGCTGTACAAAACAGTTTGTTTTGCTGCTTGATATTGCAAATTGGTGTGTCTTACCATATTATTTTAATGTATTATCTTAATTATAAACACACTGGTTTACAGTTTTACCAGTTTTACCGTTATTCTTCTCGTCATTTCCCTAGCAGCTAATGAAACAGAAGTCTCATCCATAGGCTTACTTCCGCGTTAAAGAAAAAGGTGGATAAAAACTTTGACAATATAAAGGCTAAATTTAATTGTTTTTATAATAGCAGTGTACTAAACAAAATTGCAAAAATATTATCTAGTTGACACTGTATCTGATATTAACACAACTCATTAATATCTTAAGCGCACTACGACAGCCATAAAAACACATTTTGTAAAATTTATGTGGTTTACCCTCAAATTTTTGTGACCCCCTTGTCACCACTAGTTTAGTATATGTAGAATGCTATCAGAGGTGGGTAGAGTACCCAAAATCTGTACTCAAGTAAAAGTAAAAGTACTTATGGAAATATTTACTCAAGTAAGAGTAAAAGTAACAATCCC
>JAHKKF010510093.1:0-16837 GCA_019740295.1 Labeo calbasu | reverse complement strand
TTACTTTTTCAGGGAGTAACGCAAAATTGTAATGCATTACTTTTAAAAGTAACTTTCCCCAACACTGATTAGAAATATAACTCACTTTAAATTATACTTGCTGAGGAGAGGTGTTTTATTATTTTCTAAGCAATCAGACTTAAAGAAATAGTTTAATTAAAAAAATTAATTAAAATTTGCTGAAAATGTACTTACCTTCAAGCTTGTTCCTTCATTTGAACAGGTTTGGTGAAATGTAACATCACATCACTTGCTCAGTCCACCAGTGAATGGGTGCCGTCGGAATGAGAGTCTAAACAGCTGATAAAAACATCACAATAATCAACAAGTAATCCACACCACTCCAGTCCATTAAACAATGTGCTGTAAAGTGAAAAGCTGTGTTTTTAGGAAACAAATCCATCATTAAGGTGTTTTAACTATATGCTTCTGGTCAAAAATTTTGTCCGCAATCCATAAAACTTTTCCTCCGGTTAAGAAGGCCATTCCCTTTTGTACTCTCACATCAAAATCCATATTTGTTTAAAACATTTCAGACATTTTCCACTTGTAAATGATGCTTGATTTGTGTTTATTTCTCTCCTGATTCAGACAAGATTATATAAGTAATGGTTTGAAAAAAAAAAAAGTTGTTTCAGCTTTAAAAAAATAAGTGTTCACGTTGCCTTAAAATTTTAAGTTTAGTCAACATGAAATGTTAAGTTGTACTACATGAAAACGTGGATATTTGAGTTGAGTAAAAGCACGAACACTTGCCCTTTAAAGTTGAAACATTTTTTTTTAAGTTGTTTTTTTTTACAGTTAAAAGTTAAAAAACATCTTAAAGATGAATTTTTATCTTACAAACGTGCAGTTTTCCGCTTCATCTGTTCCAGTGAAGAAACAAACTTTTTCCATTTTTGCCTGGCAGATAATATAACAGGATAAAAAAATAAATAATAATACCATAGACTTGCACTGAGGGAGTGCATATCTAGAGACCAGATTATCATGGAGACTTGAAGTGGACTAGTAAACAATCACCTAGCAACAACTTAACTACTCATGGCAGTGAGTATAAATACAGTCATTATTACCTGCTCTCCAAATATATGGTATACCTCAGTGCTCAAGGCTATTTGCATCATTGCATAATTTAAATTCACCTGTGCAAAATTCAAATTTAGTTATGTACCTATAAAACTTTTATTGTTTTATACTCCATTTACTGAAATGTAATGTATATGTGCATTGATTTTCTAAGCAGAATCTTGTCAGTACATTCAACAGTACACTTAACCATATTTTAAAGACAATAGAAATAATTATGGAATTAAATGTGAAGGGGTCAAGGAAGGATTCTAATATAATTGCATTAACATAAATTTAAACTATAATACATTTTCATGTAATTGTAAATAACATGCAATGAGTGTCCAAAAACATGACATTCATTTCATTATTATGTATGTTAATATTATTTCTACAATAAGTGCTATTTAAAAAGTACTTCTTCTTCACAAGGGCGTAAATGTTCAGTGTTCACTAATGAGAAGACAAAGAAACGTATGTGACCTGGGAAGTCACATACGCCTGAAGTACGCCTCTTTAATCGTTTTACTTAAGAAGAAAGATTTTACCCAGACTGATTTTTATGACAATTATATGTGACCCTGGACCACAAAACCTTAGGTAGCACAGGTATATTTGTAAGCAATAGCCAAAAATACATTGTATGGGTCAAAATGATCAATTTTTCTTTTATGCCAGAAATCATTAGGATATTAAGTAAAGATCATGTTCCATGAAGATATTTCGTAAATTTCCTACCGTAAATATATCAAAACTTAATTTTTGATTAGTAATTTGCATTTCTAAGAACTTCTGGACAACTTTAAAGGCAGTTTTCTCAGTATTTTGATTTTTTTGCACCCTCAGATTCCAGATTTTCAAATAGTTGTATCTCACACATCAATGGAAAGCTTATTTTTAAATCTCAGTTTCACAAAATTGACTCTTATGACCAGTGTTGGGGGTAACGCATTACAAGTAACGCGAGTTACGTAATAATATTACTTTTTTTAAGTAACTAGTAAAGTAACACATTACTTTTGATTACTTTCCCTGTCGGGAAATCTGAGTAAACATGATGTTACTGTATTCTAGACCAAACGTGAACATGCATTAATTCATCTCACTCTCAAAAAAACAGATTCAGTATTCCTCAAAATGAATAAAAACAGTGAAATGCAAACTCAGAATATGACGCAACCCCGCAATAATTAAATATGATAAATTAAATACATATTCCTTAGCAAAAATTACTTTAGATAAACTAATATTTGTGCTTCATTTTTTTTTTATAGCTGAAGAGTAATCTTTTCCTGCATAAATGTACTTTTCTTTTAGCCTGAGGTGAATTAATTTAACTTATTTTCGCTTTTTTTGTTTTATATTAAAAACAAAAAAGAAAGATTGCCCAGATTTAAAAAGTAACGCAAAAGTAACGTAACGCATTACTTTCCATAAAAAGTAACTAAGTAACGTAATTAGTTACTTTTTCAGGGAGTAACGCAAAATTGTAATGCATTACTTTTAAAAGTACATTAATAAAAACATGGCAAATGTGCCATGAAAATTTTTTGTAATAGCCCTAGAAACGGGTTCCATTTATCCAAAAATACTTACTTTTTTAGGTCTGATATGACTCAGTCTTAAGAGTCACCCAATGATGTAAGAAACCACAGTGTGAATAAGCATCAAGATCAAATGTAACGGCTACAATAACAAGATGACCTCAGTGACCACAAACAGACCAAACAAATCAGCTGTGACACATCCACAGAGCACATTCATGCACATTTGCTATGATAATGCTATGAGGAACATCTAATTTCTTAAACAGCCACTAGGTGTCATCCTATGGACACAGATACTACAAGCAACTTCAAAATGTTTTCTTTGAGCTTTGAGTCCACACACATTTTGTCCACCCACAGTTCCCTTTTGGAAGACCCATTTTGATAATATATTTGCTGTATTTGACAATAATGAGGCTGAAGCTTATTTTTGTCCGTGCTAATGTGAGGGCAGTCTTCATGCACACAGACTATAATTAATTATTCTTGGTCTAAATGATCATTGTGGTGATTCATGATTCATTTTACACTGTAAAGTTGAAAATGAGATAGAATCCTTCTTTGCATTCCACAGTTTAAACCTAAAGACCTCATGAAATAGCTGGACAAGTGTAGTTTTTATTCTGAAGCTGGTATGGTAACCTAATAAAAGAGCATTTTAG
The DNA here is from genome assembly GCA_019740295.1 of Labeo calbasu. Taxonomy (NCBI): domain Eukaryota; kingdom Metazoa; phylum Chordata; class Actinopteri; order Cypriniformes; family Cyprinidae; genus Labeo; species Labeo calbasu. The sequence continues at coordinate 13,557 of JAHKKF010510093.1, read as the reverse complement.
TGGAAAAAAAACGTGAAAGCACTTATAAATATTGTTCAGGAGTCTGCATTATTTTTCATTTATTCTTCCTAGATGAGAAAACTGTACATTTTAAAATGTGAATACTCGCTATAAGATAACTTTTAGTAGTACACTAATGTGTTAGCCTTAAAGTTAACAAGCTAAACATTACAAAACTTAATTAACTCAATTAGTAAGTGCCAAATCATTGTAGAGGTGTACACTATGTGACTCACACTTAATATTTTCCAACACAGTCTTGCTGTTCTTACATTATGAGCCATTTCCTCTTTCATTACAGGTTTAATTCTTTACACCAAAGGTGAGGTAATAGGAATTTCAAACAGAGTAATTCGTTTTCACAAAGCAGGCCTATTTTTCCTCATCTGCCCTTCACAAAAGCACACACACACGTGTCCTGTCCATATTGTCTGTCCCTGAGAGTAGGAAGCATGTGACGAGAGTCTTTTCACCCAGCTGAAGTCATCAACTGGTGAAGTTGGCAACTGCAATAACACTAATGATCAAGAAAGGAAAGAAGGAACAAAATTAATGATTGTTCTGTAAATCACATTAACTTTACTATGTGTTTTATATGTTCTGTGTGTGTTATATGATTGTGATTTGTAAATGCTGTTATACATTTACACATTTTTTTTTGGTCACATTACAAATAACCTTCCACAAACTTGCTATTATATCACGTCCATATTATGTTATGTTACTGATGGCTGTGCTCTATATATTAAAAGGGTTGTTGTGAAATATGACATTTGTCCACAGGGTGTCTCTAATGATCAATGTTAAGGTGTTAGACCAGAGCCATAAACATCTAAAACTCAAAACCTGTGCTACTTTTTTAAGCCAGTTATATAGTTTGTAAATAATGATGATTTTAACTTTTGTATGAACTATTCAAGGTAATTCTCTTATACATATATCTGATGCACTAAAAGTTAACGATTCTCTTTAAAATCTTCTCATGAGCATGTGAGGTGCATTGAGAGCCAACATTTAGGTGGGTTACATTTACAAGTGTCCTCCTAACTTCTGGCACCATTCTCACAACCATCATTGCCATATTTTTAGCACTCCATGCCAAGTGGACACTTCAACTGTGTCCCATGCTGAGAAGTTTTCGCCAGGTCGTGGAGAGAGCCCATCTCATCTCTGAAGAGGATCTTGAGTAATTAGCATTAGTGCGTCTAATTGGAGGTAAACCAGAGCAAAAAAGACCAACCTTCGTCATATAGCTGCTGCCAAAATGCCCCAAGTACCCACTGAAGCCTGTGAGATAAGTGGCCTGGCAGTGTTTCCATATCACTGTTTTAATGACACATACTTGATGAGCATGTGAACTACCAGATAATAATACAGCCTTATATGAAGCAACTGAAACAGCAGAAATCTACAGTGTTTGAACAAGCCTTGTATCATGCAAAAAGCAGGTTTTGTGAAATCCTCATGTTCTCCCAAATAAAGATAAAAAATGTCCAAAATATTATTTATTTAAAAAAAGTATAAAAATAAAACATAGTAAAGAATAACTAGTAAAGTAAAGAAGATTAAAGTAGTAAAAAAAAATCTATTTATTTATTTACATTTATTCCAAAATACTAACTCAAGGCAATTTTTGATTTTTTCGGATCATCAGTCATGAAGGCCCGCTAAATATTGGTATAAACAAATATAAACAAACACGGAGACTTACTTTAAATTTCACCAAGCTAATGTCTCAATAAAAACTCCCACAGATCATGTTTTCATGCCTTTTAAGTCTTATTTTTACGTAACAAAGTGGTTATTTTAAAGTGCGTGAGTTGTTTACTTTTTAAATGAGTCCTTCGTTCATTCGAACTGATTCGAGAACGCGGAAAGCACACGAACACAAGAGGCGGGATTTATCGCATGAACCAATCACAGCGGATTATAACCAGTAATGGGCTTGTTAAGTGATGACGTAATGCGTCCATTGAACGCACCAAGGAACGCTGTTTCTGGGTCCAAACCCCAACTCATTTCACTTGAGAATACTATCTCAGCAGCCGTTTTATGAGCACTGTTTATTCATATTAAACATTTAAGCTAAACGTTTTCAAATTTACGGTGTACACTACAGTCTCCGTTCTCACAGCGTCCCAAACACAAATAATTTTTATATTTATTTATTTATATTTATATTTTCATTGTATGGCTATCTGGGATTTCGGTATGGAGTTAAAGAGTAGGATTATAATTTTTGATTATAGTATTACATAACATTGTGAGTGTATGATTAGTACCGTTTGTTGTTTTCTCATGTCATCTGATAGAGCGTTTGGACCCGGAATTTACGGAAGAGGTGATGCTTAATGTCAGACTTAACAAGCCAATATCCAACTGCCTCCTCTCACCTGACTTTCCTAAAAGAGAGGTTCACTTCCAGAACAAAAATTTACAGATAATTTACTAACCCTTTTGTCATCCAAGATGTCCATGTCTTTCTTTCTTCAGTCGTAAGAAATTATGTTTCTTGAGGAAAACATTTCAGCAATTATCTCCATATAGTGGACTTCAATGGTGCCCCCAAGTTTGAACTTCCAAAATGCAGTTTAAATGCAGTTTCGAATGGCTGTAAACGATCCCAGCCGAGGAAGAAGGGTCTTATCTAGCAAAACGCTCTGTCATTTTCGAAATGCTTTTTAACCTCAAATGCTCGACTTGTCTTGTCCCTGCGATGCGTCTGTGTTATCCAGGTCAATACAGTTAGAGTATGTCGAAAAGCTCCCATCTTGTTTTCTTCGTCAGCTTCAAAATCGTCCTACAGTACATCGCTGTTTTACTTTTTTTTGTAAAGGGCATTTGATCTTCTTTGCATGTTCACTTTGTAAACAGTGGGTCGGTACTTCTGCAGCGATGTAGGACGATTTTGAAGTTGGGGAAGAAAACGAGATGGGAGTTTTTCGACATACCGTAACTGTACTGACCCGGAAAAAAAGAGTTCACGCAGACCTATACAAGACAAGCGTTTGAGGTAAAAAAGTATATAAATTGTCAATTTGTTTCCAAAATGATGGATCGTTTTGCTAGATAAGACCCTTCTTCCTCGGTTGGGATCGTTTAGAGCCAGCATTTAAAATGCATTTTAGAAGTTCAAACTTGGGGACACCATTAAAGTCCACTATATGGAGAGAATTCCTGAAATGTTTTCCTCAAGAAACAAAATTTCTTATCAGCTGAGGAAAGAAAGACACGAACATCTTGGATGACAAGGGGGTGAGTAAATTATCTGTACATTTTTGTTCTGGAAGCAAACTTCACCTTTAATTCATTCTCAATTACCCTCCACAAAACGTTTTATATCTACGCATTGCATACATACATATGGTACTACATTTCCTAAATAAATAAAAATGCATTTGACGAGGACAATATTTAAGATTCATTTGAATATACATGTTACATCTGTTTATTTGGTTCAGTTATTATTGACATAAATGAACTTTTATATTTGGAAACATCCACTTTCTGCTTTATATTTATAGTATTTCTGCAATGAGAGCCTAACTGATTACTTGTCTGCTCTGAACTTGGCCTAAACAGTTGTAAATATGTCATTTAGCAAAACAGACTGGATGTGTTGTGGCTGTTTTACAGTAAGCAGCTTCCTGTGGAGCTCATGATACATGGCGTCTGTTCTTGACATTTTTAATGTTGCTAAAAGTGTGAACAGTTTTGATTCAAGAGCTTTTTGCATGATGTGGAATACTTTTAATGACATAACTGTTTGATGAATGTTCACATCTGGTGCAGGTAATGTCTCGGCGTGATAAGCACCTTTGTTTCTGCTTCACATACATGGACTTTTCTCCACCATACTGGCAGCATTTCAAATAAGCACACTGTCATTGTATAATATTCTGTGATCTATTGCTTTTGCTTTATTTGAGCAGCAGTTTCCCTCTGTTTTCCTCTAGCTAATCCACAATAAACAGCCGTGTAAACAGACAAGCATAGCAGAGAATGGCTCTCAGAGCAGGGACTGACACAAAGGCACTGTGCCAGGGTAAATAAATGGCCTGAGATGTGGCGTGCTTTCTGACAGAAGGGTCAGATCTGCCCCTCGCCCTTAGAGACGCAGAGCACGAAAGTCCAGAGAGGCTAACCATTATACATACGCACTTTAAATGAAATGTGTCATGAGTTAGTCCTTTATTAAGGATAAGCTGATGTACCTTTTGCAGTTACATGATCTTACAGTGATTGATGTAGGCACTGAGCCATATAAGCCGTTGCCTTCACATGTACAATTGTAGTTTTTGAGTCATATTTGTTGACTCAAGGCACTGAGATTGGTCATTTAGTCTTAAAATGTTCCCTCTTAATTTTTTATATAAAATGTAATAGAAAAGTTCAGAATGTGCTCAGAGAGCATGTGGCTTTCAAATACAAGGCTCACTAGAAAAATGTGCCTAAAAAAACTCTACCTACCTATACAGTACATAAATTCACTGCAGTTTCCAGCTGACATGAACACTAGTGGCAGTAAAACACCAACAACTTTTTTAGAGTTCAATGGACGCATTACGTCATCCCTTAACAAGCCCATAACTGATTATAATAAATTCCTGATTAATAAAGATTTATTTTCATATGGTTTCTTGAATCAAAACACACTGATAGCAAACATACATCATGCAGACGTCTATTTGACGTCTGGATTTACATCTGAAAGACGTCCTATTCATACATCTGAATAGGACGTTTTCTGTCAGATGTCAAATAGATGTCTATTAGATGTCTTTAAGATGTTTATGATTTAGAATAAATGTAAAACTGACATCTTACAGATGTCTGTCAGATGTTTGTACACAGCAGATGCTTTCCAGATCAAGTTATCTTTAACAGACATCCTGCAGATGTATGTGTGCTATCTGGGATGTTACCATGTTTATTACCACTGTTACCAGTGCATTATTTGTAAACTAATGCATTTTGATGTTTACAATGCATAACCAGCTCCATATGCTTCATATATGCTTTTCTGACATAGTAAACTTGCTCAGTAGCGTACCCGGTAGAGAAGTAACTTTCAAATGTGGAGCGCTTGGATATGAGTCTTGTGAAATGTGAGTCACAACACTCGATAAAAAATCTGAGCGACTTGTAGAATCAAGTTAACATGACATGGGTGCTTCAGAAAATGTGTTATCTCACATTTGCTTTTGTTAACACCGTCGCTTAGGTTTAGGGTAAGGGTGTAGCGTAGGTGGTATGTGTCGCTCACCAGTTTATTTCCGAACTGCTGTGATATGTACAACAATTCACGTAATAAAACATTGCTAGATTCACATTCTTATGAAATAACTCAGTAGGCTTTTAGCACCACTTACTGGACATTTTTCTTGCAGCAGTGTTGCCACAGGCACATTTTTTACAATGAGTCTGGGTTGAACTTTTAACATAGTAGTCCTTAGGAGGTGAAAAGGCTTCCCTTTTGTTGTTGACATGAAAGGAATTGGTCATTTGGTGATTTGCTAGTAATACTTACCGTAGCTGATTTGTTCCAAATCAGCTGTTTATGTATTTACCAAATTTACTGGTTACTTTTGAATGACAAGCACTTTGTTGGTGTGTTGGTTTTGGGCCTCGAAACATGTCAATTTCCTTGTTTCTCACAGATAAAAAATCTTTTCAAAAGTTTTATAATGCGCCAGCTATGCCATTATGTAGCGTTAGCATTGCAGCACAATCGTTATGCAAGAGATCTAATGAGATTTCCGAGGCAAATTAGAAAGAATGCCGCCTATGCTTGTCTTCTACAAAACCGATAGTAAAAATGTGTAAGACAAATGACAGTGTTTAAGAAAGAAACAAACTGAGAACTCTGCGGAAAGAAATCACCTTGGGGACAGCAGTAGTCAGCCGCTACGAAACAGCCCCGTTTCCTGCATATACCCAGTGGACTAAGAGGACACGTCTGGGGTAGGACAACATATTCTCTCACACTATTACTTAACACAGCTGTCGTGCCAAAGCACTGGACATATAGCCTTGACTGAATCTCTGGATTAATTTATGGTTTACATATTTTCATGACTCATCCTTGCATAAGCCAACAAGCCCCTTAAAATACTTTTATACTGCATTATTAGTAGTGCTTTAAGTGAAGCAGCACCATCACTATTGTTCATACAATGTGACATATTGTTCATATGTTATCTGTAAGTATATTTTTTAACTTAAATACTTTAAACATTTGAAGAGTACTACAAGTGCACTTTCAATACAACTAGACACGTCTTTTTAAACACAAGTGAATATTTATTTATTTGCAAGTTGACTACTGTCACAGCAGGCCTAAATCACTAAGTGAGATATTTCAAAATAATTCCATATAAAACTGACATCATAAATTTGATGCTTAAAAGGTTTTAGGTAGAATTCAGGGGGGTTTCATGCTGGTAATTTTGCTCCAGTAAAATAAAGCAAGTAGTTTATAGGAAGTGTATTGTAAGTATGTCATACCTAGACTAATGTTATCAAGCTTGTCAGTTGCATCCTGTTTGAAAAATGAATTAAGGGTTTTTAGGTAACGCAACATTGTGATATAGTATCCCCAATGACAGAGCAAATAGGCTAACAAACGGTCTCAGAAGACTTGAGAAAACAACACTCATATATCAAACTCCCATTTGGGGGAGGATCAAACCATTTTGTCATGGAAAAAAAAGTCGGCCTGCCTCCACTGCCCTGCGTGCCCACCTCCACACTGAAGAAACCGTGGCCTGATGAATGGGGCTACTTTCACTACTGTAGCGGTCGGAGGTGGAACGAACACTCATCTTAGTACAATGACCAAACCCCATCAGAAACACAGAAAGTCACTTTGCCTGAGATAGATGCGACAGTTAGTCTTGCTACAAGCGGTTTCCACCTCACTGACTTAGTGCTCGGGCCTGATGAATGTGAAGACAGTCCAAACTTCAGCTGTTTACAAGGTGGTGAGGAGAGCATTTTCTCAAGCTTACTGTGTTAACTGAATGTTGGAAGTAGACTGTAGAACTACAATTCGATTTTAAATGTAAGGAAACATAATTAATGTATCTCAACTGTTAAATTTAATAAATAAAAACACTGTTGTAAACAAGGACAGAAGAACACTTCTTTTCCCAGAACGCATTACCTGTGTTGAATTTCTTTGAATTACACTTCTGTAATTTCCAAATACCCAATTCAGCTTCCTGTGAGGCGTGGCCAATTCACACCCATGAATTGAAGGGGATTTTAATGCTTTAATTCTGAGCTATAGAAGAAAACATGCCATTTCTAAATTAACTACTGAGTAAAATATGAAGGTGACTTTTGTGAGGCAACACAATCATTGCTATTACTGTTGCTTACACAAACACAAGCATAACTCATCTCACTCTTTCTTAAAGATATGAATGATTTCAAATCATGTAGCATTTTTAAGATCAAAAATCAGACTTATGGGACATTTTCCATTTGTGATGGTAAGTGGTGTCCTTCAACTTAAAAAAACGAAACAAAACAATGAATCAAAATCATTTGTATTTATTTATCTGAGATTTCATGTGTAACAAAATTTCCATGTTCCTGTCATACAGTTGAGGTCAAAAGTTACATACACCTTGCTGAATCTGCAAAATGTTAATTATTTTTACCAAAATAAGAGGGATCATACAAAATGCATGTTATTTTTTATTTAGTAATAGTTGTTTATGAATCCCTTGTTTGTCCTGAACAGTTAAACTGCCTGCTGTTCTTCAGAAAAATCCTTCAGGTCCCACAAATTGTTTGGTTTTCAGCATTTTCATGTATTTAAACCTTTTCCAATAATGACTGTATGATTTTAGGATCCATCTTTTCAAAGTGAGGACGACTGAGGGACTCATATGCAACTATTACAGAAGGTTCAAATGCTTACTGATGCTTCAGAAGGAAAAACGATGCATTAAGAGCCAGGGGGTGAAAACTTTTGAACAGACTGAATATGTACATTTCTCTCATTTTGCCTAAATATCATGTTTTTTTTTCATTTAGTTCTGTCCTTCAGAAGCTACAGAATATATGTACATGTTTCCCAGAAGACAAAATAAGTTCAATTTACCTTGACCTTCAAATTCAAAAAGTTTTCACCCCCCAGCTCTTAATGCATCGTTTTTCCTTTTGGAGCATCAGTGAGCGTTTGAACCTTCTGTAATAGTTGCATGAGTACCTCAGTTGTCCTCAGTGTGAAAAGATGAATCTCAAAACCATACAGTCATTGTTGGAAAGGGTTCAAATACACAAAAATGCTTCAAAACTACAGAATGTGCAGTTTCCATAATGGTTGTCGGCCCTCTAAGAAAAGGGGGAAGTTTGATAAATGTAATCTTTCTGTAACGTTACCACAATGCCAGTCTGAAATGTAGAAAAGTCTACATTTAGGCTAATTTGTCTGTGGTGTTACTATCTGTCTTAGCGGAAATAGTGGTAACACCACAGACATAAGAAGTACCAATATTTTATTACAATTATTTTAAAATCAAAATGCCGCTAAAGGAATAGTTTGCCTAAAAATGATAACTGGCTGAAATTTACTCACTCTCAAGCTGTTCAAGATGTAGATGCGTTTGTTTTTTCATCAGAACAGATTTGAAAAAAATTTAGATCACTTTTAAAATTACATCACTTGCTCACCAGTGGATCCTCTGTGGCGATGCCTTCAGAATGAGAGTCCAAACAGCTGATTAAAGCATCACAATAATCCACAAATAATCCAAAGTCAATCAATCAATGTCTCATTAAGTGCAAAGCTTCATGTTTGTAAGAAACAAATCTATCATTAAGGTGTTTCAACTTTAAACCGTCACTTCTAGCCAAAGTCCATAATCCATAATAACTCTTCCCCCAGTGTAAAAATACATCTTCTGTTGTCCTCTCACATCAAAAATCACCAAAGCATTTGTTTTGGACTATTGGCACTTGATCTGTGCATATTTCTCTCCTGATTCAGACGAGATTATTTTTTCATTAGAGAAAGCAATATTGTGGATAGAGACCTTGTATTTTAGACAGAATGACAGATTTGTTTATTGTGAACACTCAAATTTTCATTTAACAAAACACTGATTGATAGACTGGAGTCATAAAGAATACTTGTAAATTATTGTAATGTTTTTGTCAGCTGTTTGGACTCTTATTTTGACGGCACCCATTCACTGCTGTTGAAGATTCATCTAAATCTTGGATGGCCTTAGGGTGAGTAAATATTCAGCCAACTTTCATTTTTAGGTGAACTATTACTTAAAAGTTCCATTTTACTTCATTTAAAATGTTAAACCAATTTTTAATTCATGGTAATATTCTCTCAAGTCTCTTGGTAGACTCTAGGAACCATGTAGAATAACCTATAATAACCACATAGCAACTCTCCAGAAACTGTACTGAACACATTAGCATTAATGAGTACACACAAACACCACTAACGCTTTCAGTAAGCTTAACAGTGTGTAGATGAGTGTTATAGTTCCTCATCGGAGCACCGGGCGAAAGGTTAACCAGTTACTTCTGCTCTCAAAGGTTTGTTCCAGTGTATAAAATGAATCGTTCTTTGTTTGATTTCCTTCTAATCCTTTTGCACCTACTCTTCACCTTTCATATAAACAACCCGTTAATTTTAGGTAAATGTGCTAGCGCATAAAAAGTCTTAAAGGGCAAATTTTGACCTTTCGTAGAAAGGATTTTGGCAGACACGTTTCATATCCTTATTTTGAGATCTGTGGATTCCCCTAACAGACCTGAGGCTTTGTACTGAGATCTTCACCCCTGCACTAACCTCTAGAGTGAGATAGGCTCTATCTATCTCACTTTCTCTCTTTTCATTTGAGTCTTGGAGGGGGGAGGAAGAATATGTTTGTTCCACAATACTATTTTTACAGATGTTTGTGTGTAGAGCTTCTGCATTGTGTGACATCAAATGAAAGAAGTGAAAACTCAGCACAAATAGTTGTGAAACAATACAGTCTGGCTTCACAACCGTAATTGTGTGCCTATGCATAGAACTCACAATGACAGCTGACATAAATGAAAATGTCATTACTTTAAAAGGCTAATTCTAGTCTCCTAATACATATGAGCTGCCCTCCAATGCCTCATGACAGAATTTAACTGTACAGGACTGTAAATCAGATTAGTTTATATGAATATTTCATCTAAGATTAAAATATTATTAACATACATCAATATTTCATGTCCATTCATTTTTTTATTTTTTTTTAATTTGTTTAAAGAAGCAAATAAAGGGATTATGTCGGTCGTAAAAGTTAATATTTACAATATATATATAGGCTGTCAGAACAATTAATTGCAATTAATCGCATACAAAATAAAAGTTTAAATACACACAAATGAATATATTTAAGAGAAATATGTTATTTACGTACATAAAAAATTATAATAAATTCATATACTTGTAAATATTTCTTAAATATATACATGAATGTGTTTGTATTTATATATATACAATATACAATACACACACATATAGGCAAACTCAAACTTTTATTTTGTATGCAGTTATTCACAATTAATCGTTTGACAGCCCTGTATTGTGAAATATTATTGCAATTTAAAATAACTGTTATTTATTTTAAAATAGAATTTATTCCTGTGATGTAAAGCTGAATTTTTAGCACAATTACTCCAGTCTTCAGTGTCATATGATCCTTCTGAAATCATTCTAATATGCTGACTTTCAAAATCATAAAAAATGTGTAATTGTTCCTGTTTTTTTGACTGATAGTGAGTCTATTTTTCAATAATGATTGACTGTACATTACAAAACAAGAAAATTATTTAAACCAACAAGACATACAGTAAATTGTTTTCTTGTTTAAAGATTGTTATTACTGTATATAGTATATGATACCAACATTTACAGAAACAGTAAACACAATAATTAGACAACAGTTATTTACAATAATTAGGCAATATGCAGGGATACACACACACACACACACATATATATATATATATGTATGTATAATTTCACTCACAATTACCATCTGATACTGTAAAGTGTTTTATGATGACCCTTATGTAGGGAGACTGACAGATGGATGTTGCATTATAAACTAATTGCTCAAATGTTCAAACGGATTTTAAACCAGTCGCATGAACAAACCTGCTTTTGAATTTCATTCCAGTAAAAGTTCAAATGCAATTCCTTGTTTTTAGGACGGTATTAATGTGTCTCTTTAGCGAAGACAGGAAATGATTCATCCCTGCAACCTTTTCTTCATAAGGTATTTGTGCGACTATTATTATTAATATTTCGTGCATAGTAAAACCTCAGCATTTTGATTAGAGTCACGAAGCATGGCCCGTTACATTGTCAGCTCCCTTGTAAACATCCATTATTCCTTTCCACACACTCACACGCACTCACACTCACACCCTCAGAGGATCGACAGCTGTGTCAGAAGGAGGAAGTCGAATCTCACGAGCTGACATGTGACTGTACATCCTCCATTCCATCCTGAGAGTTTTCTCAACCTGGCATATGACTACAATGCAGGGAAATGCAAGGAATGCCTCTCAATGTCATGGAGGAATCAGCGGCTCTGAGCGGCTGTCACCTCCAGGAGCTCTGGATGGAAGGCCACTGGCGAGGGCAGCGTGCCCAGCAGACGTGAACCGCCAACTGGATGAGGTACCTCATACGAAGGGCCCGCTTCAATCTTGATCCTCAACAATAACAGGGGGACAGGACAAGGCCATCAGTCTCCATTACGGAGACACTGTTTTCTCTCAAATTACCCTCTCTGTCGTGTTCTCCGCAGCATCTATAGGAGCGGCTGTCTCGTGCATCATTTCGCTCACAAAGCTTGAAAGCCCCCTGGAGGGGAGAGAGAGCTCCTTCCTGCCCCGCTGGCCCCTCCTCGCATGTCCGTCCACCTTGACAGGGACAGTCTCTGCCGACAAGGGGGGGAAATTAGCATAGCAATGGAGACCCTCTTAGGCCTGACAGGGGCGGATATTGTAAGTGACTCTGCGGCCGCCCACCCCCGGCCTCATTCCTACCCCAACGGCAACTGGGACCCTCTTAACAAGTCCCGGATGAAAGCGGGACTGCCGACTCACCTTAAAGACCTACTTATAGGTCACAAAAAGAGCAGGTGAGGTATCAGGTGACCACCTGCATACAGTGTTTGGAGAATGTGCATTTCTACATATTTCTCAATGGAAACTAGCACAGAGCAGAGCGAATCAGCAGCGTCACTTTGACGTAACCGACGCAGATGGATCAACATGTAGTTGACAATATCCTATAGACGTGCTGACGCAGGTGCTTGGGTTCTGTGTGTTTATATTTTGACTACCTCAGAGAGTCTCAATAGCTGCACTTTAAACTCATCCACCGAGAACAGCACTTCAGTGCATTTATAACAAGGAGATAATATTATCATCTCCAGATGAGTGATCTCTTTTAAATAATATCATGTTATTATATGCATTAATATCACATAGCAATATACTTGAAATTGCCTTCCTGATTTTCCACTGATGTAAGTACTAAAATGCGGTTGTTTTGGATTTATCATGTCATTTTTTTTTTAAATGTATCATTATCATTAACTCTGAAGCTTTGTTCAACAAAAATGAGATTTGGGACTGACAATTATGTGAGTTAAGTTTAAATCATTTCCATTATAGACAAATACAAGAACAAGTACACTACCAGTCAAAAGTTTTTGAACAGTAAGATTTTTAATGTTTTTAAAGAAGGCTCTTCTGCTCACCAAGCCTGCATTTATTTGATCCAAAATACAGCAAAAGCAGTAATTTTGTGAAATATTTTTACTGTTTAAAATAACTGCTTTCTATTTGAATATATTTTAAAATGTAATTTATTTCTGTTATTAAAGCTAAATTTTCAGCATCATTACTCCAGTCTTCAGTGTCACATGGTCCTTTAGAAATCATTCTAATATGCTGATTTGCTGTTCAAAACACAATTATTATTATTATTATTGTTATTATTATTATTATTACCACTACTATTTTTGTTATTATTATTATTATTATTATTATTATTATTATTATTATTATTATTATTATCAATACTGAAAACAGTGGAGTACATTTTTTTATCAGGGTTCTTTGGTGAATAGAAAGATCCAATGATCAGCATTTATCTGAAATAAAAACCCTTTGTAACATTATATACACTACCCCATTCAAAAGCTTGGAGTCAGTATAATAGTCGATATTCAGTCAGTAATTATTTATTATTTTTATTTTTTTATTTTTTTGGCAAAGAAATTATAGATATTAATACTTTTATTTAGCAAGGATGCACATAATCCTTCATATCATTCTAATATTCTAATTTGCTTTTCAAAAAACATTTATTATTATTATTATTATCAATATTATTATGTTGAAAACAGCTGAGTAGAATTTTTTCAGTTTTTTTTTTTGATGAATAGAAAGTTCAGAAGAACAGCATTTATCTAGAATAGAAATCTTTTGTATCATTATAAATATCTTTATCATCACTTAAAGCAT
>JAHKKF010510089.1:0-12473 GCA_019740295.1 Labeo calbasu | reverse complement strand
ACATTTCTTACAATTAAACACTTCTTATTTACATGGGAAGGACTTACTTTGTCACTAAGACATTTTGCAATGAGAAAACAGTTAAGTAATCTGTCATACAGACAAAAATACAATATTAATAATAAAAAAAATGCTAACTAAAGGTGTGACAATAAGCCAACATAGAAATTAGAAATACGTGCCTCTATGTACATTTCTGCAAAACTGAAAAAATGTACCTAAATGTATGAATCACTACAGTTTCCAGTTGAAATGAACACTAGAGGCAGTAAAACTCTTTATTCCTTTTCACACAAAGTATGATTTACAGGTACAGTTTTGATTAATAAAGCCTGATTTTCACACAATTATTTGCAGAATATTATGTGTATATGACTTCAAAACAATTTAAACATCCTGCACGATTTGAAAACTGATACTTTTGAACATTGTTGTCACATATACAGTTTCATATGCGAGTTTTCTAATTCAGTAGGTTTGTTTGGTAGCTCATGCAATCCAGCGTTTGAGTTATGAAGCGCTCCAAACCCAAAGAAACTATGTTTCGACAAAACAGCTCAAATTCACATAAGAAAATTCAAATAGCACGGCTGCATCAACAAATGCGTTTTTATATCACTTTCGCATTTGTTGACATTATCGGGTAAGTTTAGGGTTTGGTTTGGTGCAGGGGATATTTCAAACACAATACAGCATTAACCTTTAGCGACACTCCCTGGATATTTGCAAGTCTGCTCACTATGTTTTGGAACGGAGCCTGTGACTGTAGTGAGAGTCATTTAAAGGAGTCTGAGGTTGGGTTCCAGAGCTGAGTACTGTCCGCATTGTATAACAACACTTCTACTAATCGTGCCACTTAGCAGAAGTGGAAGTTGTTTGGAGAGAGCACAGACCACGTCCAGACATGACGCCACCTCATCTCTGCCGAACAGTCTCTTTTAAGCCTGATTTTAATCTCGTTCTCCCTCTCCAGGCCTACGTCATCCTCCTCTCTCCTATCTTTGTGTTTTATCTCTCCATGAGACACTCTGGGCTCTGATTTCATGGTGGTTTACACTAGACAAAAAACACAGAGCAGCTGCTAAAATTACAGTAGGGAGAAGCTAACCAGTCTACTGACTGACTGCTGGGCGGTGTGATGGTGCACACCAGGCGATGGTAAAAATGTGTCACTGGTGGAGATTGTGCTGAAACATTTATGGCACTGTGTCGCAGACAGACGTTTATAGCGTAGACAGCTTCATTGATCATAATGGCAGTGATTTATCTGCAGTACTCCAATTTTGTCTGGTACAAACTCTATGTAAAAGCTCATTCACACTAAGAATGATAACTATATTAGCGTCCACACAAACATACAATAATGTTTTGTTTATTATACCACACCCCTAGTTAAAGTGATTTGTAAAACATCATGGACATAGTTACAGTTATTGTCCTTGGTGTGAACAGCTCCTTACTGCACAGTGTTTACAGTTGCCAAACAACATCATAACTTAACACAATAATATAGAACAGAATGTCCGATCACAGGTGCGGGTGTATTTTCATTACTCAACAAATTAAAAATCTGACACAGAAGAAGAAAACCTTGATTTGTTGGCGGGGCAAGTGTTCACACAATGAACATTAGGGTTTGGTGTGAACAGGCTGTAAATAATGAGTTTACAACTATTTCCCGAAACCGAAGTAACATCACCTCTATCATTTCAACCACGGTGGGGCAACAATACAGGTCTTTTGTTAATGACGTCAAATGCATGTGGTGGAGTAATCACTTCTGCATTTGAGATTGCAATTAATGTCATATGATTATCGTTCCTTATCATGAACAAGCATTCATCTTTTTAAATCACATTAACCTGCAGTAACTGGCGTACCCTTTACTCTCACATACATGCAGTACATTCAGTCAGTAGCTTTCTCCACAATGTAATTTATCAGTAATGCTGCTGTAACGAACATGGCATTTAATGACTACTTTACTTGAACTATTTTTGTGCCTTAATGTTTTGCTTTATTTGAAGTTCGATTCATCGCAAGTGCTGATTGTCAACACGCTAAAATATACAGAATGAAATGTAAAACTTTAAAAAATTAAGTGTTTGTGCTTCTTTAAAATTTTGTTTAGTCAACTCAAATATACAAGTTGTCACTTAGAACAAAATTTTAAGGCAAAAACACTTTTTTTTTTAATAAATTGATACAATGTATATTTAAATAGAATGAAAGATATTACCGTTATGACTAGGATTGGGTATCATTTAAATTTCATCAATTCTAATTTCGATTCCTATTCTTATCGATTCCTGGTTTCGATTCCTGTCCACCTTATTTTTCCCGTATGCGGGTGCAGCCATTTGTAAATTTAATGGGTCTAGCATCCACTTCCAGATATTTTTAGCTGTACAAAACAGTTGGTTTTGCTGCTTGATATTGCAAACTGGTGCGTCTTACCATATTATTTTAAAGTATTATCTTAATTATGAACACACTGGTTTGTAGTGCAAACAGTTTTACTTTTACTGCACGTTGTTATTCTTTTTGTTATTTTCCTACAGCAGTTAATGAACCGGAAGTTTTGCCCATAAGCTTACTTTTGCGTTGAAAAATAAGGTAAATAAGGTTAAAAAAACATTTAGATGTCAAACATATTTATTCTGTGTCTTTGTTTACAAAGCAAACAGAACACTTAGGCCTACAAGAGGAACTTTTGGCAATGGTTTTAACAAAAATACCAAAGCAAAAACAAATGAATAGCAGAAATCAAAAGTCTTTTCATAAATAAAATACAAAAGATACTCAGTCAAGATCAGTGAATGATTTCCTTTTGTTCTTTGACTAACATTAAAGGAGTAGTTCACTTCCAGAACAAAAATTTACAGATAATTTACCCACCCCCTTGTCATCCAAGATGTTCATGTCTTTCTTTTTTCAGCCGTAAAGAAAAACATTACAGGATTTTTCGCCATGTAGTGCGCTTCTATGGTGCCCGTCATTTTGAACTTCCAAAATGCACTTAAAATGTAGCTTCAAAGGGCTCTAAAGGATCTCAGCCAAGGAAGAAGGGTCTTATTTAGTGAAACGACTGGTTATTTTCTGAAACAAAATTACAATTTATATACTTTTTAATCTCAAATGCTTGTCTTGTCTAGCTCTGCGTGAA
This sequence comes from Labeo calbasu, assembly GCA_019740295.1. Classification (NCBI taxonomy): domain Eukaryota; kingdom Metazoa; phylum Chordata; class Actinopteri; order Cypriniformes; family Cyprinidae; genus Labeo; species Labeo calbasu. The sequence continues at coordinate 9,307 of JAHKKF010510089.1, read as the reverse complement.
CTCTGTGTATTCAAGACAGTTAGGTTAAGTCGAAAAACTTCCATCTCATTTTCTCCTCCAACTTTAAAATCGTCCTACATTGCTGCAGAAGTACCGACCCAGTGTTTACAAGTGAACATGTAAAGAAAATCAAACACCCTATACAAAGAAAAAAGGGTAAAAAAAAGAAAATGAGATGGGAGTTTTTCGACATACCCTGACTCTCTTGAACCAAAGTTAGACAAGACGAGCATTTGAGGTTAAAAAGTATATAAATTGTAATTTTTTTTTTAGAAAATAACTCATCGTTTTGCTAGATAAGACCCTTCTTCCTTGGCTGGGATCATTTAGAGCCCTTTGAAGCTGCATTTAAACTACATTTTGGAAGTTCAAACTCGGGGGCACCATAGAAGTCCATTATATGGAGAACATTCCTGAAATGTTTTCCACAAAAAACATACTTTCTTTACAACTGAAAAAAGAAAGACATGAACATCTCGAATGACACGGAGGTGAGTAAATTATCTGTAAATTTTTGTTCTGGAAGTGAACTTCTCTTTTAATGACAGTCAGCACGTTTATTAGGCTGCTGTATTTAGGTCTAAAAATACTGTTACACATGTGAAAACTGCTGTGTTTAGGAGGACCTACTGATGTCATTTTGTGCATATTGGTAGCAAGATGTGAAAGAGAAGTCGGTTCCGGTTTGTAACTGCCTTTTCTGCAGTGGAAATGCACAGAACGGTTCAAGAACAGACACAGGGCGGGGATCCGCACCGTGGTTCTCTGCGCTTGTGATTCAGATGTGTGCATGGCATGCATTCTCCAAAATGTGCCCAGATCTCAGATTTAAAAATAGTGGGTGCATTTTTAATACTCACGTGACAAGTGCGTATGCGATTGACGTCAGTAGGCTATAACTGATTATGGTTTATTACTGCATCGATGCAGAATCGTCCACGTCTGCATCGCGACACAACGATTAGTTTCAACACCCCTAGTTATGACATCACACATCATCGTTTCTGTGTCCAAGTGCTCAATCAGATGCCAAAAGCAAGAAACAATGCTAGTATACACTCATGGTGTGGTGTAATACTGCTGAAAATCATGAACCTATCTCCATACTGAAATCTCAGATAGCCAGACAGTGATTCATCTTTTATGAATGGTTAATATTGTATGTACTGCACGTTAGCTAGCTTATTGTGCCCAAAAGCATGAGAATGAAGTCCACATGCCATATTATCAAGAAACTATGCTTCTAACCACAAGTCAAGAGCTGTGATTCAACTATACTACTGTGAGATGCTGTTTGGAAACATTTGTTGAAACTATGGAAATACAGGGACCATAGCTGGCAAACGATGCTTTTGGTAAAACACACCAGTTTAGTACAGCTAGTGGCACAAAAATTACACCCTTCACCTTTAAGCTCAGAAAAGAGGATGCATTTTAACACCAAGAAATTACACACCTCGCCTTTAACATAAAAGTGATGATGGTCAAGGGTTTGTTCTCAGTAAGTGGACTGTTGCCAAATCATTAGCGTCATGGACACGGCTGTCTGTCTACACCATTCTTCATCTCTCTCTCTCTCTCTCTCTCTCTCTCTCTCTCTTCCCTCCCCTTCAGCCCTTGTTCCAGTTTCCTAGAATTATTTTTATTATTTTATGGACCTGTTCTCCATGCACTCCCTGTCAGCCTTTACCCCGGTGCTCTGTGATTCTGGGTTACAGAGGGGCCGGGGCGAGTGTGTGGGTGTGTGAGCGGAAACCAGCTACTGACATTTCAAAAGCGTGTTTCTCAGAGAAGAAAAAACGGTGGTCAGGCTATTTTGCAAAGTCATGGGTGTGGGCGAGAGGTCGGGAGGGTCTGTGTATACGATGTGTGATATAATCGAGACCAAGGATGACGGAGAGCTGGATGTGTGGTTGGTGGTCAGGCGACGCTGCAGTGTTTGACAGTATTTATGTGTGTGTGTCTCTTAATATCAGTCAGAGTGTGTTAGTGTGTTATGTGTCTAGCAGATAAAGCAGATAATCACATGGGCACAAGTTCTCAGAGTGGATTTCTCTCAGGTCAGCATCTGGGCACCATTAGACTCCATTAGAGATTAACAAACAGAGATGCATGGCCGATATTGTTGGGCTGGGCGATATAGTTAAAAAATCTTATTATAGTATTATAATATATATGTGAACCTGGACCACAAAACCAGCCATGAGGGTCATTTTTTTTAAATTGAGATGTATACATCATCTGAAAGCTGAATAAATTGTTTGTTAGGATAGGACAATATTTGGTTGAGATGCAACAATTTGAAAATCTGGAATCTGAGGGTGCAAAAACATCAAAATATTGAGAAAATCACCTTTAAAGTTGTCCAAATGAAGTTCTTAGCAATGCATATTACTAACATAAATTAAGTTTTGATATATTTATGGCAGTAAATTTACAAAATATCTTCATGGAATATGATTTTTACTTAATATCCTAATAATTTGTTAAAAGAAAATTTTATCATTTTGACCCAAACAATGCATTTTTTGGCTATTGCTACAAATATACCCAAGCTACTTATGACTGGTTCTGTGGTCCAGGGTCACATACTATAGTTTTTTTTTTTAGCTATTTCACTATATTTAATACATATACCTTACCATTAAAAAGTTTAGAGTCAATAAGGTTTTTTTAAGAAATACTTTTATTCAACAAGGATGCATTAAATTGATCAAAAGACACAGAAAAAACATTTATAATGTTAAAAAAGATTTATTTTATTTTTTTTAATAAATGCTGTCTATTAATGAAAGCATCCTGAAAAAAGGTACCATTGTTTCCACAAAATTATTGTTTTCAACACTGATAATAATTAATAATAATAATAATAATAATAATAATAATAATATAAAATTATTTTTTTCAACACTGACAAAAATAATAATAATAATAATAATAATAATAATAATAATAATAATAAATGTTTATTGAGCAGCAAATTCAGTGTGACACTGAAAAGTAATGATGCTGAAAATTCAGGTTTTCCATCACAGAAATAAATGATGTTTTAAAAGAAATTATTTTAGTAATATTTCACAATATTACTGATCTTACAGTTTCTTTTTTAAATCAAATATATGTCTTAGTGAGTATAAGAGATTTCTTTAAAAAAACATTTTAAAAATTACTGACCGCAAACTTTTGAACGGTAGTGTTTATATTTTGATATTTATGCATTTTCTCTAAAAGTACACTAAAAATATCTGATCAAATACTCAAAATACAGTAAAATCTAATTAAAATAGTTCTCCCCTTTTTTTTTAAATGTATATTTTATTAGTACTGTCAATCAATTAAAAAAAATATTAATTAATCACACATTTTTTCTGAAATGAATCGCGATGAATCCCTTCTAACATTAAAGTTTTTAAATATACTTTTATATTGCAATAATTTCACATTCAATCTTCAAATTAATGTAGAAAAAAAAACATAAAAACTGTATTTCTTAAATATTTGTTTAATGGCATCTTTTTTATGACTGAAGGTGAGTATCACTGATACCATTATTACTGATGTCTCTAGGAAATTGTTCTTTTTTTACTAATATTTAACTATTGACTATAGCCATTCAACATTACAGTATAATCAATTTGAACATTTATTATACTTTAAAAAATAACTTTTAATTTAAGTGAACGTAAAACAATCTTCACATAAACAATTTTTTCATCGTTTAAATCAGAGTTGGATTTTGCTGTTGTAACATCGCTCATCTTTTTAAGAAAATTCACAGCAAAAAAAAAAAAAGTCACACTAAAATTATTGCAACATGATGTTGCTTAATTTTATATCACAAAAACCTCATTGCAAGTACACTGTTAATATTTACTATATATTCACAATGCTCTAGTTCAGACAAACAGCACTGAATAGAGCAGCAGAAAAACATGCCGTGATGTACTGTGAGATAAAACATAAGATGAAGTGATATAACAGAGACACTTGCCTTATCTCCACTGGAGTAGAAGAAGTAACGCAGACGCACAATGTTGCAGTGGTCCAGTTTTCTCATGATCTGAAGCTCACGGTTCTGCAAAAAAACACAAACAAGAAAACAGTCTGATAAGTTATTTTCAGCTGCTAGTAGAGTGTAGTACTCAGCAACAGCAGTACTCTGAGCTCAGTTTAACACATTTTACCATCTTTAAATCAGATACGCTCATTACAGAAAAAGTGTAAATACTGCAAAGATGCCATATGGGATCACTGATGTCCCTTTGAAGGCTTGTGATTTAACAACAACAAGAAAGAAGTGAAATAAGACTCAAGTTTCAAAATTAGGCAACTTTATAAAACAGTAAAAAAAAATGCATTCATTCATTTATTGATTAATGTATTCCAATAATAACTTGCTGAAATAGAACTGTAAGAACGACTGATATATGTGAAGTGCCATTCAAATAAAACACATACATAGCAACAAATAAAGTCCTCAAGAGTTCCTCGCTTAGAGGACTTGGGTCAGTTTCTGACCCACATCTGACCAGAATAATAGACCAAAATAGAGCTACTGAAATGGCCCGTAACCATAACAACCAGTGTCATCTGGCTTCCATGAGAGAAACTGGCTAATCAACAATTTTATTTAAAGCACCACCCACATGGTGTGTGTCTGAGAGAGAAGCTTCCTCTATTTACAATGAGAGCAGCAGAAGATGACGGCAGGGCATTAAATACAGGAAGACTTCATATCTGATACAACTTTAAGGCTTTCGAGGATTTGTTTAGTCAGTGTCACGGTCACTTTGGAAAATAGCAGGGCAAATACGTTCAGTGTCTGTTTGACCTTAGAGGTTTGTTTGGTGTGAAGCAGACTGACAAAACTAAGTCCCCTTGTAAAGGTGGTCTTAGTTATAGTGGTCACTTTTGCACTTTTTTCATTAAATGTCTTGTAAAACAACACCCTTTTTACCTTGTCAAAAAAGCTCTGTTCACAACGACCCGTTTCGGTGCATGTCTCTTTAAATGATAATGAGCTACTGCTTACCCCGCCCTTCTCTTCCGTTTTTTTGTGTATTCGGTTGCACGTCACCATCAAAAACAAAACTAATCCACTGCATCTTTAGTGGCTCTGATGTCAGGAGAAAATGAAGACCCTTATGTTCACTTTTACATCTAACCACAAAACACCTGCTTTGCTTATGAGAGTTGCCACTACAGCTGCTCGAGAAGCCGTGGGTAGGGCTTGATCAGTATGACGTCACACTGCTCAGAAAGTCAAAATGACTTTTTCGTGGATTGAAAAAAAAGAGTGCATGGATTTTTATCATTGTAGGATGGTTGTGTCCACTAGGGCTGTCAAACAATTAATTGAGATTAATCGCATCCAAAACAACAGTCTGAGTTTGCCTAATATGCGTGTGTGTACTGTGTAATTATTATGTATATACAAATACAAACAAATTCATGTATATATTTAAGAAATATTTACAAGTATATGTATTTATTATAATTTTTATATAATTTATATATAAATAAACATATTTTGTACATAAATAACATATTTCTCTTAAATATATACATTAATTTGTGTGTATTTATATATGCATAATAATTACAAACAGTATATACACATACATTAGATTAATCGCAATTATTCCATGGTCTGTCTGTGCAGTAAAACTGATGCAGTAAAACTGTTTAATGCACAGGTAGTTCCAAGTCAGTTTAGCGTTCTATCACCGTTTCTATATTAATGCGCTGCATTAATTGATGCACACACACACACACACAGATGTCAGAGGTCGCATTGCGCTGCGCACATACATAAACTTCTTGTCACTGCCAGAGTATGTAAGCGGAGTGGAGCGACAACAATTTCTCCTTTGCGCTCCGAGCATTTTATAACCGCTCCGTTCCAGCTCCGCTCCGGGTTCACCGTTTCCCGCTCCCGCTCCACTCCTCGCTCACCGGTACCAGAAACACCGCTCCGCCTTCGCTTCACGTCTAAACTATTTCAGTATGTTTGAAATTCCACAGTTCTGTTCATAACATATATTAATAGAAGAAAATAACAGAAATAAAACAACAGGATAGTTTTAAAGTGGCTTATTGGAACACTAGTGTGCAAACTTTTTTCCTCATGCCAAGCTAACATGGTTGTCAGCATTAAAAGGTACAATTGCTGCTTTTTGCAGTGCAAATGTTTGTGATTCATCAGTTATTTTACGTACAGATCGCTGCATTTCTTACAGATTTCTTCTCATTCAAAATCGGATACAGATGAAGTACCACAGTACGTTTACATTTGTTTGAATGCATTATTGAGAGAGCGACTGCGTGTGAATAAGTATTGTACTTGTTTAAATCATGCTTTCACTTGAAAATATTCAGTATCTTGAAGGAACAAACTAATTAATTGAAAACTATAACTTTCTGTTCATGTCCATTGCCGTCATCCTAATCTTCACATTCTTTAAGTGATCCATCTCTATCAAGCTAGCTAAATAGGCTATGTTTAACCTGTGAATTCTTGCTAAATATGCAGTTATATTATGGGTCGTTGTCATGAATTGTACTCGTGATGGAGCGATAATTTTGAATTAATTAGTCATTTGTAGAGAGAGATGCGCAGAACAGCGAATGCCAGGAGTTGCGCACTTGAAAACAAAGCCCACTAGACAGTGACCATGTGCTGATTCTGAACGCGTCTCTCACTGACAAAGGGGTATAATGTTACTTTAAAGGCTTGTGCATTGAACTGTCTGCGAAATGGAGCTTTGTGCTCTTGTATCCTACCTCTCTCATTCGGCACAAATCCAAATATTCCATAACATTTCCATATTTGCGATGCAACTTATTTATTATGTTAATTATAGGCTTTGTACTTCAGTCGCGTTCTAGCGGTGACACAGTGAGGCGGGTGCGCTGATGTTTTGTCGCCGGCGCGATTACTTCAACTTTCCTCATACCAGCAAAATTAACTTAAACAAAAAAAAAAATAGTATGCCGCTTTCTGCCATTTCAGTTTCCTTTCTGTCACAAAACTGAACTGAAACTCAGCATATATAGGCTACATTACGTGCTGCACCGTTTTTTCCCCTTGTCTATCAGTTAACTAAATTAAACATATTTCAAGTATTTATTCCTTGTATGTATATATGTACTGCGGATTTTATAGCCTATATGTGACATTAATTTGATATAATATTTAGTATTTTTACATGTAGGTGGAAAAAATTGTAATTTGTACTACTGTCTGTTTAAAATAAATGACAAGAAACCTAGCATAGTAGATTTGCTTTTTCTCCTGTTGTTCCGAAATCGTACCATGACCCTCAGGTATGTAACGAACCATCACATCTGTGCACGGTTACACCCCTAGTAGCCATACAGTATATAGTAATTGCAGCCTAACAGATTTGCTGCTGTATATTATTGACAAGAAAGTGCTCTTAATTTAATTCTTTCATTTTTGTAGTTATCAGTTATTTTCTACTTGAAATTTCCCTAAAAAAAAACGGAAGCAATGTGAACATAATTAGGAAATATGAGAATGCATGTTCTAATTTCATACTAAACTTTATAGTTTAATATTTGTTTTTGCTATAGTATAAACAATCGTGAAATTACTGATACTGAATTCTGGCATTGTGACAGTGAAGTTGTGAAAAGCAACCTGGTGGGACAGAGAGAGGGGTGTGGAATCAAACTTTGTTTTTGTGTGTGTGTGTGTGTGTGTGTGTGTGTGTGTGTGTGTGTGACTCTGTTAGCCTGTAACTCCTTCACAATCACACGGTGGGTGGTAATTTGTGAACACACTAGTCACTGCCAACTCTGCATACAGTCACTCTCATCAGGCCGCTCCATTTACACACACAACTTCATCCACTACAGCCAGCGCCTGTCACACTGGGCTCCAATCAACTAAATGATGACCTCTCTCAACAGTTCAACAGTTCTTATTCTGCGATCTCACAGATCGTGCTTTGTTCATTTTCAGATCTTTCAGTGCAAGTTTTGTGGCATCCCGTGTGTCTTGTCATGCTATCTTAATGAGAGGCTGAAAAATATCACGGCTAAAATAAACAAAAATAGAACATTTTAGCTACTGTTTATTGCGCAGCTCTCTATTACAGTTGTAGTTGGATGAGGAGAAAGCAAACAGTACCTTTGCTTCAAGCACACATGGCCAAGAACACAATCACTTCACGGAAAATGATTGATTCCTCTGAAAAGCCCCTATTACATCACTTCAGCTGCACTATTACATCACAAAAGCATTTGCGTAACCTAAAAACAGTGTTGATTACTGGCTTCCGCTGAAAAAAAATCAGCATGTGGATGTTTTCTTTATTTTATACATATGCTAACTAATAACGCAAATATCCAATGACGTCAAAGTAAGAAGTTTGTGCTTGTGGGATAATGAATAGAAGGACTGTTCTCACATGCTAATATCATGTGTATACATGTGTGTTTTTGTCGCAGGGTGAAGGTCATACAGATAAACACTCCTACAGATACTGACACACTTCACACATACAGATCCTCTCTCGAAAGAGCTTTGAGCAGGAGAGGGAGCAAACTCCATTGAAAGGAAGATGGAAAGAAATGACAGAAATAACAGCACGGGTATCACGTGCAGCTTCATAGATGACGCACGCACCTCACAGCGCTTAAGGGGTGTTTATACTTGACATGTTTTGCACTATTTTCCGAAACAACAGGTGGCAGCTTAGAGAAAAAAATCTCTTTAAAAAATCTCTCAAGATAACTTTACTTGGTAAATAGTGAGCATGACCTATTGTTTTTTGACTTGCGACTGATTTCAACAGAGGTTGGTGTTAGCATGTTTGCGTGAACTGGAAGTTGCGACCAACTTTACTTCAATATTGTGATGTACAGTGATGTACTTTTCTAAATTTTTCAACTGTTAATCATTTTAAAGGGGTCATCAGATGCCCATTTTCCACAAGTTGATTCTTTAGGGTCTTAATAAAAAGTCTCTAATATACTTTGATTAAAAATTCTCAATGATTTTGTAAAACACCCTTTTTACCTTGTCAAAATGAGCTCAGCAAAAATCATCTCATTCTAAGGGGTTGTTCCTTTAAATGCAAATGAGCTCTGCTCAACCCGCCCCTCTCTTCTTTCTGTGGAAGGACGATATTGTTTACATTAGCCGCATGTAGCTGCGTTTAGCCGCTAAACTTCCTAACTAGCACGTTATAAGGAAAGGCGATCGCAAAGATTCATAAAAAAACCCTTATACTCACTTGTGCTGTAAGTGAAGCTGGATCATGAATGATTCGCGCGAACA
>JAHKKF010510088.1:0-13716 GCA_019740295.1 Labeo calbasu | reverse complement strand
GTTTTGGACTGATGAGGAGAAACACCTGTCTATGCCGTTCTAAAGCTTGGGAGTGCCAGGATAAATTTTAATATAGCTCCGATTGCATTTGTCTGAAAAAAGTCATATACACCTAGGATGCATGGAGGGTGAGTAATGAATAAATCTCTTACCACACACTGCACACGTCTGCGGTGCATTACGGCTCCGACGCGTAACCGGAGTAAATCGCGGCTTCGGCATGTGTTTCAGCCCCCTGTACTGCACACGTCTGCGGCACGTTACAGCTCTGAAGTGGCCACTCTAGTCAGTGCTTGTGTTTATACCTGCCGCGCTGCGGCTCGTTGAAGCGGTTCTCCATGCTGCATCACTAAAGTTAGGGTAATCCCCCACCTCGTTCCTACCCTCCCTCCAACAATTTAAATTTCCGTGGGCGGGATTTAATTTAATGATATTCTAATGGACCGCATTGTGACATCATTGCATGCGGAAAACAAACGTTGTAGTCCAAAGGAGCCGTTCGTTGTAGTTCTTTTTTGTAGTTCTTTGTAGGGATTTTTTTTTTTTAAAACGAAAAATCTCCTTTGGGAGTGGACTTTGAGATTTGTAACTTTGTAGATCTTTTTATGCCTATAGGTACACACCACACACTGACTAAAGTTCAAAAAGTGAAAAAGCATATTAGCACCCCTTTAAAAAAAAGTCACCATTCATCACATTCATTTATTTAATAAATGCATCTTAATGATATATTATGAACAATTCATCTTTTTTTTTCTTTTTTAATTAATTAACTGTTTTTAATTAATGTTATAAATCAACACCCCTCTGTTATTAAGCAGATAAAATTCCCATTGTTAGTTACTTCCCAAGCCTAGACTACTAAATCATAAGACAGACTAGTTTTAGCATTTTCCTCTTTGGCTGCACAGTTCCTTTCATCATTTCGGCTTGCAACAAACACATATAACTTTTAAGATTATTAAAATAGGAATTGCTCAAACTAATAAAAAAATCATAATTTCCATATTCTTTTCTTTAGCACTCATGTAACAAAATATTTTTAATTCAACGTCAAACAGTACAATCACAAAATGCACAGAATAAGAATTTATATTATTTATAGGGCTGAGCCCAGAGACCTAATGTTTAGTAAAAACAAACAAAACCAAGAGTTGACCCACATGGCTGTATGTATGCTTTCTCTTGTATCTCAGAGAGTGAAGCTGTGTTAAACAGAATTGAGCCTCAGGCAAACATTAAGAAAGCTCACTTAATAACAGTAGATAAGAGAAAGGCCACAGGGGGGAAAAAGTTGTACACCAGAATGTGCACTAATTTTTATGTTTAGATTTTGTGGTAATATTTTTTTCAAAATGATCATATGTATGTATGTGTGTTTGGATTACTGGACAAGGAAACATGCATTATCAAGCAAAAATTTAAATTGCATACTTGTCAGGCAGAGATACAGACAATGTGGATATTAAGAGTGAAGGCATTATCAAACTCTTGGTGGCCTGAAGTAGTTGTTTATTTGATGGTGGGAAACTGGATTATCCAATAAATAATCCAGGGGAAATAACTATCATTTTGAACTTTGCTTTGAAGTGTTTCATGCACTAATTAGGACTGCATCCCTAATCCATCCACAACAACTAAAGGGATAGTTCACCCAAAATTCACATTCTGTCATCATCTATTCACCCTCATGTTGTTCAAAAACCCATGCATTTGAGAGCTTAGTCTGTGGAATGAAAAAAGAGGAGTTTTAAATTATGAGCTAGTTGCTCTTTTCCACACAATTACAATGAATATGAACTAAAGTATTGAAGCTTCTAAAAAGATGCAATCTTTTTGCAATCAGTACGAACTAAATTTAAAGTATGCAGTTATGATATTGCTTCGGGAGAGAACAGTAATTTCCTGTCTATTCATTCATGCATTTACGCATTCATGCATTCGTGCATGCATGCACCGCTAATGAAAATAGTTCCAAACGCAGCCAAAGCAGAATGAACCGCACTTCTGAGCGCACGGTTGTTGTGCTTCAACCCTGATTGAATGACTGTTTTAGTATGAATTGCTTGAGTGAATCATTTTTATTTGACAATCAATTTATAACCAATTTACATGACAGTACTCACTTACACATCCATCAAAATGCAGTACGTTAGATCTACAACAAACAACATAAAAACAGAAGGAAACAAAGAACAAACAGGCATGAGATCATCATATAAATCTTTTAAAAGCTTTTTAAACCAAAAAGTTGTTTATTATGTTTCATTTCAGTCTTCAATATTAAACATGGATTGATAATAAATGCAGTATCAGGTCTCTGTTCTACAATATTAGGGGCCACAGTGAGCATGTGTGTTATAGTAAAGCAGGCAAAATAAATTACGTTTGGTGATGGTGTTATCGTGGTAACTTTGTGCATCTAAGACACATTTATATCTGTACAAATAGCTGTACAAAGATCTTCTAAAGACCTACTATGTACATTGAATGCCAGAATTTAAACATATTACATGTATTAACAGATTTTTGTGCATTTTGTAGTTTTAAAATGCATCTAAATCAGCATCAGTGATGATGAAATGTCCAAGAATTTTAAAGTTTTATGTCAACCACAGCCTGCTAGTGTTTCCTTACGAAAAAGAAGTTTATCCAAGTGTGCTATTAGTATACTACTTTTAAACTAAAAATAGGAAAATATACTTTGTCTACTTTTTATGTACTTCTCAGAAATATACTTAAAATGACATTTAAGTATACTTGACTTATAAGTCTAAATATATTTGAGCTATACTTGTGCTACTAGAATCCATGTTTTCATTGTTATATGATAGGGGGCGCTATTACAGATCTTCTTTACAGAATTTCCAAAACACAAGCGAAGAAGAAAACAAAACAACAGATGCTTCCACACATAATCTAACATGATCATCAGACATAAAACTATTATGGAATAAAATGTCGAACCATGGAGAGGTAATAATGACTGTCAAGCTTTGGAATGTTGATCAACTCCATTAACATTTTGGATTATCATTCTGAATCCAATTTTTCAGCTTTTTGTTCAAAATGTTTCTTTCTTTTTTATTTTGTATTAAGCTTACCCACATTCAGATGTGTATAAAAAATAAATCAATGAAGCTAGAATAAAATGTTTTTGTTTACAAATGTACGCTAGTTGTGTACTCAAAGTTTACTACAGTTATACTTAAAGTAGAAACTAGAAAGTGGGCCAATTTAGTTCCAAGAAGTACTGAAACAGTACACTTACAAGTATACTACTAGCACACTGATATTTGTATACTTACTAAATAAAGTATACTTAAAAATATACTTGAACTTTACTTAAGTATACTTAATAAAATAAACCTGAAGTGTACTTCTTTTTGGTAAGGGAATTTCCAAAACCCTGTTCCTGGAGACACACCAACAGTACATACTTTCAGACTATTCCCAATCAGATACACCTGAACTCCAAGACCTGAAATGGTTGGGTCAGAAGGACATCCAGAATGTATACTGTTAATGTGCCTCCAGGAAGAGAGTTGGAAACTGCTATGCAGTCATTGCTCTGTGGTAAGTAATGTTAGAGGAGTTAGTGCATTGACTGTTATATTTTGACATCAGTTTAAAGTGCAAAACGTTTACATTTTCCAGTATGTTTACAAACAACCAAACAACAAGTGTAGGTTAAGTAATTTCTGAAATGTAAAATGGTAGAGGCTGTGGCATGAAAGCGATAGATGCTGCCCTCGTGTGGTGGGGAGAGGAAACACAACCACTGCCACCGACTACTTTTGGAGATAATCTAAACTGACCAGTAAGGAAAGTTTCAGTAAGCCAAAAAAGGTAGAGAATAAGGACTAGCGAAATTCAAACCTGCAATATTATCACATACATTTTAGATGAATAGATCCTTTCCAAAAATAGACAAAAGAACGGAACAAAAAGAAAACAAATTTGAAAACACGATTTTGGTGGATATTCCTCTCTAGATCACTTCTCTACATCACCTGTGTAGAGGACAATGATCTTCAGAAGCCTCCTTCCATTTTTTAAATATAGCATGTCACACTGTGAGGAACTGCTTTATTATATAATTAAGCAGTGTAAAAATTTCCTTTTAAAGGAGAAATCCAAAACAAAAATTCACATATAATGTACTCACCCCCTTGTCATCCAAGATGTTCATGTCTTTCCTTCTTCAGTTGTAAAGAAATTGTGTTTTTTGTGGAAAACATTTCTGCATTTTTCTCCATATAATGGACTGGTATGGTGCCTTGTTTTTGAACTTCCAAAAGGCAGTTTAAATGTGGTTTTAAACGATCCCAAATGCGGTGTAATCCCAGCCGAGGAAAAAGGGTCTTATCTAGCGAAACGATTAGTTATTTTCATTAAAAAAAAACAATTTAAATACTTTTTAAACTCAAATGCTCATCTTGCCTTTCTGTCCCTTAACTCTGTGTATTCTGGCTCAAGACAGTTAGGGTATGTCGAAAAACTCCAGTCGTATTTTATCCCTCAACTTCAAAAATCATTTCAAAATCATCCTACATCGCTGCAGAAGTACCGAGCCAGTCTTCGCAAAGACTTTGCAATCTGCGATATAGGACGATTTTGAAGTTGAGGGAGAACATGAGATGGGAGCTTTTCGACATACCCTAACTGTTTAGAACCGGAAAAAACAGTTCAGGTAGAGTAAGACAAGATGAGCGTTTGGCATTAAAAAGTATGTAAATTGTATTATTTTTATTAAAATAACCATTCGTTATGCTAGATAAGACCCTTCTTTCTCGGCTGGGATCGTTTACAATCGCATTTGGGATCGTTTGAAGCCACATTTAAACTGCATTTTGGAAGTTCAAAATCGGGGCACCATATCAGTCCACTATATGGAGAAAAATGCAGAAATGTTTTCCCCAAAAAACATAATTTCTTTACTGAAGAAAGAAAGACATGAACATCTTGGATGACAAGGGGGTGAGTACATTATATGTGAATCTTTGTTTTGGAAGTGGACTTAACAGATCAACTTTGGCATTGATAATAAGATGGAGAAGGTGGATTTGGCTATGTATCTGAAAGGACTCATTGCAAGGATGGCCTTCAGGTGCCTCTGAAATTTGCAGTAAAGGCAGAGGATATGCAATTGATTAATGCTATTTTATAATAATAATAATAACATTACAAATATCTAAATAGTTAAACACCCTTCAAACTCGGCTAAATCCTTTTTTTGAGGCACCACTTCTATTTTACCTTGTCTGTTCATCCCAAACCATTTCTTCTAGAGGTGACCCTGACAGTAAAGATCCCCAAGTTGTCCTCACATCATTAACCTGCTGAACTGACAGCACCACCCTGACCACTACATAATGGTCTTGGAGCACCTTTCACCCTCTGAGGACATGCTGGCTTTTTGGGAACACTACAGCAGCCACTTCAAGTGAGGAGTTCACTGAAGTGGCTGTCAGGCTGTTCTCAGGGGTCTTCCGTTGGGACATTAAGATGGAGAACCTCCACACTCTGGAGATCAAACTGATTGACTTTGGGTGTGAGGTCCTGCTGAAAAGATCTTACAAGACCTACTATGGTATGTATTGTCTCTCAAACCTATAGTTTGGAACTGAAACTCATCATATGAGTTGCTGTCATCACCAAAAGTTTTAATCTAATGAATGAAAGTAATGAGAAAGATGTTTGTTGACTGAAGTTTTAGTTTTGCCAGTGATCCATATGCTAATTCAAAAGGGATTTTTAAATGGTAGCATTTGAACTGTTATTAAGTTATTTTAAATGGTGTGTGAAACATGATTCAATCAAACTTCTGAAACCTTGTTACTGCCAAGCATAAAGAAAAACTGCATGAATTACCTGTGACATCACACCAGGCCAACAAAAATGATTTCTGCGAAATCAGATAATTTGCAAATTGTGTTTAAGGTTCTTAGCAGGTGACAACATGTAATGCAACCAGATGGCATCTCACCACGAGTCCTCAAACCCTGTGCAAAGCAGATGGACCCATCTGCACTGACATTTTCAAGAGTTCATTGACCGACCCTGAGCTTTCAGTCTGTTTCAAACAGACTACTGTCAAACTGTGGTCACTTCTGTCCTCTACTGACAGCATCATTCATGCATCCTTGGACCCTTTTCAGCTTCATGCTGAACAAACAAATCAATGCATGACACCACTTCTCCAACCTTGCAAGCAGCCCTTGAGCTGTTCATACATATCCTGGGATATGTGTGTTGATTTATTGCCCACAGCTCCACCTTTAAAACTATAAATATGCCAAACCTGGTCTTAAAACTCCCAGAGCTGAGTAAATCTATCTAAAACTGGGCACTTGACTTTTCATCAGGCAGCCTCCAGGTGGTCAATATGGTAAACATAATAACAGGAGTACTTCAAATATGACCCACTTGGTCGTTTAGTCATCTTTGTCTTATGATATACAGATTGTTTCTCAGGTTCCCGTTTCAGGTTAAGTGCAAGTTAAGTTCAATAGGCAGCACTTGTGGCATAATGTTGATTACCACACAAATAAATCTCCACTAAGTCACTCTTTTTGCTTTAAATGGGTTACAGTAAGACACTTACATTGGAATGAAGGGGGCCAACTTTTAAACTTTGGTATGAAATCAATGGCTATCTTTATGTGTAAAGTTGCATCTAATTTTACAACTTTTCTACAACTGTTACAACCACATATTTAGTGAGGCATAATCGGTGGGGTCCAAAACCCTGAGACCACATGGAAAATGTGTTTTAGTTTATTAGATCTCAGGAAACTGGTAGAATGAAAACCAAAATGAAAAACAATTTGTTCTCAATTGATTAACTTCATCATTGACTTATGGCCTTCATTGTTTATATTGGCTTCTTTAATGGGTCAAGCAGTGTTCAGGTCTAAGATGTTTGAACCCCATTTTGCATTCACATCCATTAAAAATATAATAACGACAATGAACAGGCAGTGATAATGTCCTAGGTAAAAAGGTATAAAAATCGACCTGCAAACAAAACATTGTATCCTTAGCATATCTTAAATGGATAGTCTTTTTTCAGAGCACCTGTATTACACAAAGCTGCTGTCTCAGCTCTAAATAACAGGCTACTCACTATTCACCTATGACTGCATTTCCATTTCAGCAACCGCATCATCACATTTACTGATGACACCACCATTGTTTGTGTTTTATCAGTGATGAATGAGGCATTCAAGAAGTCTTAGATCTCAGCAAAACAATGGAAATTATTTTTGGGCAACTCACACACTATTTCGGGGTCAGATTACATTGGACAGACTTATAAAATGACAGATTTTTCTTAAGAAACTTGATATTAAATAAAAGAAAAAACAACAGATATAATTCCTTCATTGGGACAAACTGAGTCAGCACTGTGCTCAATAACATTTTCTGTTCTTCCGACAATTAAGGTCACATTGCATTTAGTTATATTTATCGGTTAAAAACAAGTCTTGTGTATTGACAAGACAAGACAATTGATGCCATTCTCTGAATGCGTGTTTAGGTGAAGCCATATCATCAGCAACATCATAGCTTTATGGGAATGATAGGAAGATGTTACATGAATAGGTCGATAACATATAGACAGTTGAAGTCAAAAGTTTACATACACTTTCCAGAACCTGCAAAATGTTAATTATTTTATCAAAATAGTTGCAGTTGTCCTCAGTGTGAAAAGATGGATCAGTCATTGTTGGAAAGGGTTCAAATACACAAAAACCAAAGAATCTGTGGGACCTGAAGGATTTTTCTGAAGAATAGCGGGCAGTTTAACTGTTCAGGACAAACAAAGAATTCATGAACAAAAACTAAAACTCACACACACACACAGCTGTGGATCATTCAGGTAACAACACAGTATTAAGAATCAAGTGTATGTAAATTTTTGAACAGGGTCATTTTTTATAAATTCAGCTATTATTTTCTCTACCGGACTATATGTAAACGTCTTTTATGTAAAATATCTCATTCAGATCAGTACTAAATAAAAAACAACATGTATTTTGTATGATCCCTCTTATTTTGGTAAAATAATTTACATTTTGCAGATTATTTATTTGACTTTTAACTGTATGTATACATTTCAGTTGTGAAAGAACGTTGTCTTGATATATTTACGGAACATTCCCTGTGATCATTGCCAGGACTATGATATATCACCTTCTGCTTATGATATTTTTGCGAAGCACAGCATTGCTGCTTAAGCATGAAAAAGGGAAGAGAAGTGATATGTGTACCATAAAGGGAGGGTCTTGGAAAACACTATAAATGGAAAACAGGAGCAGCCTGCACTTTCCAGCATCTTTAGGTCTGAGGTTGAATGGGTGTACAAAGAGTTATAGTAATATTACATAATAATAAGACACATGTAATTGAAACAAAATATCAAGTGTTTCTTAATAAAAACTTAACGTTTAATTAAGTTTTTAAAAACATTTTATTATTCATTTTCTCAATTTTTGAAAGAGTTGGGGGACATTTTTCACTGTACCTTAATAAAAACAGATATAAAAAAGAAATACAAAAATATAGCACATAAAAATGTCAGTATGCTTTAAAGTCCCCCTGTGGTCAAAATTGTTATCCCTTAAAACTTATCTTTGATCATCAAAATGAAACATTTAAATGTTTTTTCTTGTGAAAATAATTTTCACATGCCTTAAAACAGCTTGAATGTAACTCGACCCCTCTTACCTCATTTACTATACGCGAATCTATAAATATGCAAATTAGCCCCGCCCCCATGCAGTCGCACCAGCCAGAGCCCCCTGATCAACTAACTGAACTGTAGTAAGCGCAATATAATGGCGAAACATGGATAATGATTGAAAAAAATAATTTTTTTACTAGCGGACAGCTACAGTGGATACTGTAACATTTGTTAAAGTTACTTACTTGACGATGTTGTGCCCTCAAAATGCCTTGAAGGCTCGAATGCAGCCTAGTCTGTGATTCCAGTTCGCGCCAGCAAGCATATGTGTCTGACTCCGGGCTACTTTTATACTGTGTTGCCGAGGGTTATTTTTCAAGTTAGCGGTTAGCGCCTAGCGGTTGTGCTTTATTTAATGCTCTATTTAATATTTGGTTTTGTGCTGATAATCCTATTGGTATGTTTTGCATGCTAATGATAGGAATCTATTCTTTGACCTGATTGGTTACTGAAGTTTGTGATGTAGCAAAAAAAGGGGGCTGTTTCAAACTGCATTTCTGGGACAGCCTTTCGGAAACTACAGTTTTAAGGAGAAAATACTCAACAATAGTGTTGATTAATGGACTGGCACATTGTTTGTCTAAAAGCATATTAAAAACACCACATAGACAAATAACATAAAAATCTTGATTTTCACTAAAGGGGGACTTTAAGAATTTGAAGCAGTACATTTTTTTCTCAATTGCTAAAACACTAAACCCCATTCTCTGAACCAATAATGCTCAGTGGCCCATTTGGCAAAAAAAAAAAAAAAAAAGACAGACATGTCAGACAGCATTAGCAAATCTCATGCACTCTTTCTCACAATTCTAAACACATTCTCACTCACTAAAACATATTTCACACTGTGATGCACTCGTGTTGCAAAACAACAAACACAGCTACAACAGCTGCCATCATTTACAGTTTTAACAACTCCAGATTGTTCATACTTCTAATGATGTGATCAAACCGTTTGACAAAATGTGACTGGCAATGTTTGTATTAATGGAATAACCCTACAACATTTTATGTGTGTAAGTAATTTCCATTACTATTTTTACTGTATGTAAATTGACCAAAATTATAAACCCAACACTTTTGTTTTAGCCCCCGTTTTTCATGAGCTGAACCTAAAGATCTAAGACTTTTTCTATGTACACAAAAGGCCTATTTCTCTCAAATATTGTTCGCAAATCTGCCTAAATCTGTGTCAGTGAGCACTTCTCCTTTGCTGAGATAATCCATCCACCTCACAGGTGTGGCAGATCAAGATACTGATTAGACAGCATGATTATTGCTCTGGTGTGCTTTTGGCTGCCCACAATAAAAGGCCACGGTAACACTTTATTTTATGGTCTCTTAACTAGTTGCTTATTAACATGCATATTACAAGAATATAAGCCATTTATTAGTACTAATTAAGCACATATTAATGCCTTTTTCTACATGACCTTATTCCACATCCCTAATCCTACCCAATACGTATACTTAACAACTTCCCTACTCACTATTAATAAGCAGTAAATTAGGAATTTATTAAGGGGAAGTCGTAGTTAATAGTGTATAGTGTGTTCCTAAAGTGTTACCAAGGCCACTCTAAAATGTGCAGTTTTATCACACAGCACAATGCCACAGATGTCGCAAGTTTTGAGGGAGCATGCAATTGGCATGCTGACTGCACGAATGTCCACCAGAGCTGTTGCCCATGAACTGAATGTTCATTTTGCTACCATAAGCCATCGCCAAAGGCATTTCAGAGAATTTGGCAGTACATCCAACCGGCCTCACAACCGCAGACCATGTGTAACCACACCAGCCCAGGACCTCCACATCCAGCATCTTCACTTCCAAGATCATCTGAAACCAGCCACCTGGACAGCTGCTGCAACAATCGGTTTGCATAACCAAAGAATTTCTGCACAAACTGTCAGAAACCATCTCAGGGAAGCTCATCTGCATGCTCGTCATCCTCGTTAGGGTCACGACCTGACTCCAGTTCATCGTCGTAACTGGCTTGAGTGGGCAAATGCTCCCAAGTTTGGAAGTGGAATGTTCTAACAGCTGGAAACTTTCATTGTTGATATGGTCCTTCAAAAACAATGCCATCTGTGTGAAATTTAGCCGTCTGAACTCCATGAATTCCATGGAAAGGCCTCATGAATGTAATTTTGTACATGAAGTAGGGTTCAGTCTTACGAAGAAGCAGGAACATAACTGGCAATGTGTCACAGTGGAACATGCCATTTTAATGGAATGGTATTGGAATTGGGCTGTGGTGAGACAGGTGTGGAGTGTTGTCAAGGTCAGATTTGGGACACCATAGAGTTTTTTGCCCATTGCCTGTCAAGGAACAACATTGGCTGTGACATGGACAATGTCCTCTGTCAGACCCAGCTCGAAGACGCAATGGAAAGGCACAATGAATCTCTTGTTGACTTTGATTTTTCTGTATTTCTGAGTATACGCTAACATGCTTTTCATTTGATTTTGAAGTTGGACTATGTATTTTTACAGTATGCAGGGGCTGAATATACAAACATTTAATACAGTATTACCTCAACTGCTTAAAGTACAGCTTCCACCCTTTACCTGAGTAACCGATGAGCACTACCATGATGGATTCTAACTTCCCGTTTAGATACTTTCATGTTGAGGTCTCCATAGATATCCATGTTAAAATGGGGTAAAAACATTAACTGAATTAAACTGAAACTTTTTAAATAAAACTAAATATAAAATTGTACACAGGGTTAAAGAAAAAGTCCACTTCCAAAACAAAGATTCACATATGTACTCACCCCTTTGTCATCCAAGATGTTCATGTCTTTCTTTCTTCAGTCGTAAAGAAATTATGTTTTTTGAGGAAAATATTTCTGCATTTTCCTCCATATAATGGACTGATATGGTGCCCCGATTTTGAACTTCCAAAAAGCAGTTTAAATGTGGCTTCGAATGATCCCAGCCGAGGAAGAAGGGTATTATCTAGCAAAAAAATCTGTTATTTTCATTTAGAAAATACAATTTAAATACTTTTTAAATCTCAAACGCTTGTCTTGCCTTTCTCTCCATGATCTCTGTGTATTGTGCCTCAAGACAGTTAGGGTATGTCGAAAAACTCTGATCGTATTTTCTCCCCAACTTCAAAGATCATTTCAAAATTAGTAATAATTAGTTTCTTGAAAAAATAAGAAACTTTCACATAACAATGAATTTGTGTCTTGTAAAAATGAAAAACTTTCTCGTAAAAAAAAAATGATAAAACTTTCTCTGGAAAATGAAAACGTTCTCGTAAGAATGACTTGGTGTCTTGTAAAAATGAAAACTTTCTAGTAAAAATTAAAAACTTTCTTGTAAAAATTAAAAACTTTTACGTAATTATGACTTTGTATCTCATAAAAGTGAAAACCTTTCACGTAAAAATGAAAAACCTTCACATAATTATGACTGTGTCTTGTAAAAATGGAAAACTTTCTAGTAAAAATGAAAAACGTTCTCGTAAAATGAAAAACTTTCACGTAATGACTGTCTTGTAAAAATGAAAACCTTTCTAGTAAAAATTAAAAACTTTCTCGTAAAAATGAAATACTTTCACGTAATAATGACTTTGTGTCTTGTAAAAATGGAAAATTTTCTAGTAAAAATGAAAAACTTTCTCGTAAAAATGAAAACCTTTCTAGTAAAAATGAAAAACTTTCACGTAATTATGGCTTTGCGTCTCGTAAAAATGGAAAACTTTCTCGTAAATATTAAAAACTTTCTCGTAAAAACGAGAAACATTCAAGTAACAACGACTTTGTGTCTCGTAAAAACGAAAAACTTTTTCAAATTAATAAATTAAAATGATTCTTGTAAAAATGAGAAACTTTCAGCTAACATTGACTTCGTTTATCGTAAAAATGAAAAAAATTCTTATCAAAATGAAAAATTTTCATGTAATAACTTTGTGTCTCATAAAAATTTGTCTCAAAAAAAATTTCCGTTATGAGGCGAATGAAACTTCCATATTCAGGAAAGAGGAAATTAACAGTAAGTTGTGATTCCTATACTTTTTTTATTGCAAAATGCTTTTACTATATACAGTAAAAAACCCTGGGTGCTGCCTGTGTTTTCCATTTTTGATTAAGTTTCTAATGAATGCGCTGTGATATATATATAATTTTTTTTTTTTTTTTTTTTTAAGTTGTGAGAAAATGGGTAAAGGTTTCAGGAACTGTGCATTTAAAGCTTCTGTGCTACAGAAGAGAAATAAGCTGTTTTTTTTTTTGTTTTGAAATATCAAAATCACAACATGAATATTTAATAATACAACACCATGTATGATAAACAAGTTTATTTAACCATCATACAGGAATGTTTGTAGAGCTTTTGAGCATGACAAAAATCTCAAACAGATTAATGTTATTTTGTTTAAAGGCATTTAAAAAAAAAAGTGTGAAGAAAAAAATATTGCGCTGCATCATAGGAGACATAAATTAAAACTGTGTAGTTCTTTCAGGCGCTGGGGGCATACTGCATGACGAGCCTGTCAAATTCATTCTCCTGAGGGAACATAATTGAGTTTACAGTGTAATTATTAAACTTAGTTCTTTATTTTTTCACAGTTATAAGAAATAAGAAAAACAGAACAAGGATTCCCATCTCACACTTAATAACCTTACCTTAGCAAGATATTCCTTAATAAATGGATGTGACTTATGTGCATCTTTCAGTTGAGACAAATACCGATTTGTCACCTGTGCAGAAACAACGAAACTATGAACATCTCTGCCATCCTTTACACTAACACTTCCTCAGGTGTATAAAATGCATTCGCATACACTGAAGTAGAGTTGAACTGAAATTTTAAAAACGTCCATTTCCCGCACACATTTGAGCGCTGTCGAGCCAATATTTAAACATCGCTGATTGGCCATAGTGTTCACGCGCTCAACAGACATGACTGTGATTGGCTACAATGATAAGCGCTTCACGCTCCTCACCGAGCG
>JAHKKF010510084.1:0-13159 GCA_019740295.1 Labeo calbasu | reverse complement strand
GCCAACGTGTAACCCAGGCATACCACTCTTATCAGTGATGAATGATTTACTTGGTTAGATGGCCTTTTAGAAAGATGACTTAGTAACTACAAGCACTTTATAATCATGTTTGATCGTATGAACTACTTACATGTAATGAGTTTTATTTTTAAGACCACTTTCTACAAGGCCGATTAGGCCATTTGTCTCTCAGTAAGCAAATAGTCTGGTTAATTAGTAAGTACTGATGATGATGTAGTGAGCGAAGCAGTCAGAACAGTGTGATGAAGTCTGAGCTGACTAATAGCTCTGACCCAGATGGAGTCTCCTCACTGCTTTGCTTTTATGATTATATTTGTATTCAGAGTTCAGACTTGACCAGCAGTCTTTGAAACAGTCAGGCAGGTGCAGCTTGGGGTGTGAATATTTATAATAAACATTTAATTTCATTCTTTTAAATGATGCAGTGCATTAAGAAATCTGAAATTTGATTTTGATTCTGTCTGATTCTTCATTTATTTAAAAATTTTGGTATGACAATTATGAATAAATATTTCATTTTAAAACTACACGTTTAATTTTTACATTTGAAAAATATACGTATGAGCATTAGATTTTATTATCATATTATCCACCATTTTTCGACATGGAACTAGGGGTCGACCGATTATCTGCGCTGATATTAAGCATTTTTATGGTTATCGTATCTGTCATTTTCAAAATCTGTTTGCCGATAATATAATTTAAAAGGATTACAGAAAGTTTTTGTCAGAACCCTTCTTAATTTTGACACTAATTTTCATTTTTACACTAGACATATTGGTTCAAAATATCGGTTATCGGTCTGCTTGATCTGCAATAACAGTTATCGGAAAAACGCATATTGGTTGACCCTTAAAGTGAACTATTTCCTGTGGGTGTGTAAGACTTGCACTATAGTTAAATGTTTAGTTAATTATTTAATTAATTAATCAGCCTATTTATTAATAGGTAATAACTAGAAGAACTAGAAGAATAACAAAGTGCAGTAAACGGTAAAAATTTGTGCTACAGAAGCTTGTTTATGATTATATGAATAAATTTAAATTAGGGGTCGACCGATTATCGACGCCGATATTAAGCATTTATATGGTTATCTTTATCTGATGTTTTCAAAACCAATTTGCCAATAAAGTAATTCAAAAGCATTTAAAGAAAGTTTTTGTCCGAGACTTTGTTATTCTTAATTTTGACATTAATTTTCATTTTTACACTATACATATTGGTTCAAAATATCGGTCTACTTGATCTGTAATAATTGTTACCGGAAAAACACATATTGGGCGACACCTAAAGTGAACTATTTTCTTTGAGTCTGTGAGACTTGTGCTGTAGGCAAATATTAATTAATTAATCTATTTATTAAGTAATAAGTAGAAAAAACTAGAAGAATAACAGAAGAATTACAAAGTGCAGTAAACGGTAAAACTATTTGTGCTACAGAAACTTGTTTATGATTATATGAATAAATTTAAATTAGGGGTCAACCGATTATCGGTATTAAGCATTTTTATGGTTATTGGTCTTTTTCAAAACCGATTTGCCAGTTAAAATAATTTAAAAGCATTCAAAGGTTGTTTTTGTCAGAGCCCTTGTTATTCTTAATTTTGACATTATTTTTCATTTTTACACCAGACATATTTATCAGTAATAATCTGTATCAGCATTGGCCCTGAAAAACACATATCAGTTGACCCCCAACTTAAATAATATGATAACAAGTACCAGTTTGCATAATCAAGCAGCATAATGGACTCTTTTCTTGCGGAACTAAAACAATTGGAAGTGAATGAGACAGGAAGTTGTGCGTATTCAGGTTACAAATGTCCATAGATGCTCTTACATAAATAAAATGGTCAATCGATTTTTGTAATTAATATTCAGGTTACAAATGTCCATTGTTGCTCTTACATAACTAAAACGGACAATTGATTTTTGTAATTAATGCTTTGAATTTGTATTGTGGGATCAATGTATTGCAGTGCATTAATGTATGTTTACATCCCTAGTCACAGTCAGATCTGCTTTACTCTGCTTTTTTTTCCACTGGTCATCAGTGTAGAGTGTAAGTGTGCCGTTTTTCATTTCTCATCCTCGCTGCGTCTTCACATTGTTCCATGCAGATGAGCTAAATGTGGAAGGAGTGCTATTGATAGTTGACTTGTCTGTGTTTCAGTTCGCACCTATGACACAATTTCTCAGCAACAGACTTAAAAATCAGGAAGCCCAAGCCTTTTTTAAAACACCCTGTTCCTGTACTTTGTGGGGTGTTGTCATTATTATACGTTACAAACAAAACGTGACTTAATCATCATTGTTTATTTTCAGTTGGGCAGTTGCACAGTCATGCTGTCATTATCCAATAACATGATGAGAAATCTAGCAACAGTGCTTAAACCAGTCAGACAATCATTTTAGCAAATGAAAACACCTGTGCACAGTGCTAATCCTAGACAGTTGAGTGATTCAATTGGACAGACTAACCCTAACCTGTATGCAAAATACATATTTTCAAAATTATTCAGTGAGTTGGAACAAATACTTGGCTAGTTAGGTTAATGTGCATGAGATAACAGTTGGATGTGTTTGTTACTAATATCTGAAGTAAAGCGCAACATGTTGATAGTGTAACTAACAGCTAGTCAACAAATAAATCAGCTTAATTCGTGTCATTTAACCTGCTACTGCATTTATCAAGGTCTGTACAAAAATGCATTTGATGGCTTTGATGGCTTTAGTGGTGGTATTGTGGCAGAGATTGTGCTTAGAGTCGTAATCCTTATAATCTGGCAAATGTTGTATTGTACAAGGTCCTTTTGCCATTTGCTGAAGTTCACCCACACAGCACTTTATTTTTAGTACACTGACAGTCAGCCAGTATAGATCCGTGATGTGTGTCGTTAGTTGTAGTCGTTTTTGTGTTGTTAGAAACACACAATGTAAACCCAAAATCGTCAACATATGGCTGGATGATAAATTTAATAATAATTTCAATCGCAATAATTAAAGAGGCCTTCATCTTAACATTTTAATATTGTCTAAAATATTAAAGCTTTTGACAGAACCTAGGCCCTGTTTACACCTGGCTTTAACAGCATTTTTTAGTGATTAAATCACAAGTTGTCAGGGATGAATACAGTAAAAGAGGTCTTGTAATTTTCTGAGGCAGTCAAAAATGTATGCGACCACTGCATGTGAAATCTGCAACCCTCCAAAATCTGTCCCCACCAACTAATGCTCACTAAAACATGCCTCTACTACCTGCAATGTTGCGAAACAAAAATGTACCTATATATACAATTCACTGCCGTCTCCAGGTGAAATGAACACTGGTGGCAGTGAAATGCCAACATCTTTTATTGCTTTTCCCATAAATTAGGATGGCAGTGACAGATTATTGTTAAATAAAGATTTATTTTCTTGTGATACCTTCTGTGATAGCATGTTATGACATGTTATCAAAACACATTTGCCATATGATGATAGGGTTGAACGATATGACCTAAAATCAGAATCTCGATTAATTAAACATTTTATCTTGATTAATGAACGATTATTTTTATTTTATTATTATTATTATTCAGGGCTCAACGCTAAGGACTGTTTTTGGCCGGGTCAGTGGTTCAAGTTTTTACTTGCCCGGTCAAAATTTTCACTGGCCCTGTCACAAAAAAATTAAATAGTTGCTGTTATCATTGTTTTTGACTCGTGTTATCTTTATTTTAATAAATAAGCTTATATGACACCAAATTTTACATAACAATTAAATTTTACAATTTTCGATTCCATTTTTAGATACCACACTTAAACCTACTAGCCTAACGAAAGTTCAAACATTGTTTTTTCAACAATTATTTTATTATTATTATTTTATTACAAATGAAAAGATGCTTTAGGGAAACACAACTGACAGACTGAAAGAACGCAAACTCAGTCTCTGCCAGCAGGTGGCACTTGAATAACAGTGATATTACGTTTCCCTGGTTACCGCTGTAAACAAACCAGCGCCTTGCTTATGAAGGCTACTTTAAATGCATCACACATGGGCAAATGAAAAAAAAAACGCCATGTAAACTTTTGCTTAAAACAGTTCAGTCAGTTCCCCTTAGAGATTTATATAAACCTTAGAGCGCATTGTTAACAGTAATCTTACTCTTCCTGCTGCAGTATGTAGGATGTCTAAAGAGTTTGTAATATTTCCACACACGACATTTTTAAACGGAGATCGGTTGAAATATGTCTGGTCAATCGGTGCATCTGTAGTGCACTGTATGAATAAACTACGAATAATGAATAAACTATGAATTAGCTACAAAGCTAATCGTCAAGACAAGTATTTAGATATACTTTTGTACGCTATTTGTCCATCAGAGACGCATCTCTCTGTGATCGCATACAGTTTTTAAATTACCAAGGTTTAATAACACGTGCAAATTATAAACTTTAGATGACGCGGCAGTGGCCCGATAGGGCCAGTGACAAATTCGTCAACTGTCCCAAAAGTCTTTCACGCTGGCCCCGGGCTATCAGGCACTCCTTATTGTCGAGCCCTGTTATTATTATTATTGTATGTTTTCTTGCCCTCATATTTATAGATACTACTGTAAACAAAAGCGTGCAATGCTTGCCATGCCTCGGTGGTCTTCTGATTGGTCACTAACACGTCATCTCCACCTGCTTCCTGCCCACTCACTTAAAAACACCATGACTGTGAAGAGAGGGACATTCTCATTAAGGCGGGCGTACACGGTGCGATTTTTGAGGTCGTACGAGCTCGCATGCGTTTTTTTTTTTTTTTTTTGGTTATCAGAGGAAATCGTCTCTTCTCGTATGGTCGGGGCTCGTATGGTGTGTGAGAAATTACGAGACGAGCAGAGTGCCTTACGAGCACTTGCCGACCTCACGATCATTTTTAAACGTCAAAAAACTTCGGGAGCTGTCGGATTGAAAGCGTGACGTGTGTGCTGTTGAACGAGCCGATTTGTTGAGCAAACTGGAAATGACCAATCAGAAGCTAAGAAAAGAAAACCACAGAAGAAGAAAGATGAACATGGCAGCGCCACGGAGAATTTGGACTGTCGAGAAAGAGGACAAACTCGCTGAACTCTGGTAAGAACAGCGAGCGCTGTATGATATATCGAGCAGCATTTATCATGACAGGGTCGTCCGAGATGACATTTTACAGCGGATCGCCCAAGAGCTACATTTATCAGGTGAGCTGTCACCTATTGTTTGCTACAGCTATTGCTAGCTATAGTGGTGGCCAACTAGCCCCCTCGACGTGCATAATACTACTTTTTTCGCAAGCCATTGCTGCCACAAAGAAAAGGATCTCTTCCTCGGAGTCCATGTTTTTGGCGTGGAACTTCGTGAATGTGATTGCCTCGGAAATCGGCAGGTTTTAAAATGGTGCCGTGTACCACTGCGTCCGTAAACAAAGTCACTCGTGACGTGTGCGTGGCCATACGGTCTTCCGACTGTCCGAATTCGCACAGTGTACAGCCACCCTTAGGGATGGGACGATAAGTCGTTGCAATGCGAATTGAGAAATGATTCAGCATCGATTCAAGATTTTCCAAACACATTGTGATTCTTTCTCAAATAGCTTTGAACAGCAGATGGCACTGCTTGGTTTAGAAACAGCCGTGCTCTGCTTGTTTCCAAATCCTTACATGCACTTGAACCTAAAATAATCATTTATAGAATTTGAAAAGGTTGAAGCAAATTATAAGGGCGTTCACATTGGGCTGTGTTTACAATAATCTCACGTCATAAAAACATTCTGAGCTGAGGTGAAATTACATGACTCAGCCGAACGCACAAGTTCTCTTCAGCACTCTTCTTCATGACCATTTGAGTGTGCGGATAACATTTTTAGATTAGAGCGCCATCTGTTGTTAAAATCTAAGCTCAGAACCGATTCCAAAGAGAATGGCGATGCATTTGGAAGATCTCAGAATCAATCCACGAATCGATTTATTGTCCCATCCCTAATTCTCATTCTAGAGAGCTTTCGATTGGACACAACTTTCTATATGCTTCTACTTGCGAAATCCGTCAGTATTTTTCAATACACTAGGTATAAATGCCCTGAAAGCTAACAGTAGCCACAAAGCTTTTAAATCTAAAATCAATAATTGAGTAGTTAGTTGGACAATTACTGTCATCGTGTTGCTTTTGTACTTGAAACCCATGAGACAGTCGCAAGTGGGCCATCTAAAACTCCACCTGAATCTGTCCACACATATGCCAAATCGAGAAAACAACACCCTGTCCAATTGGGTCATCTCCACTTCTGTGTGAGAGGACATCACTTCATTATGCAAGAGAGCCGAAATAAGAGCTGACAGCTTGGTGTTTATTGGCCTGAGAAGCAGTTGAATAATTTGTGCTGCTTGCCAAGTCATGATATAAACTCATGACTCAGATAAGAAGAACAAACGGGGAGGCGATTGTGCTGCTGCCCGCTGCTCGTCACTCATCAGAGGAGCAGGGGCTCAGTTGGACTTCAGTAATGATCAACACATCTCTCAACCCCTCATAACCCATGCAGCTACTGAGCTGGAAGCCTGCCGCTTGGTCACAGATGCATTGACATTTAGGCCATTCAACGTTTAATTTTCAGAACACATGATGCAGCGTTGTTATTGATTTACTCTCAACTTAGGAAATCAGTAATGTAGTGCTTTCACTCAGGGATGCCAAGTTTTAATGTCTAAAACTGTTGACACGAATGAGACACAGTTTATTATTAATAATTAAACCTCTGACCTTCTTTCTGCACAACTGGGTGTTGTAAAATTGTACGCTCACACCCTGCAAGGGCTCATCTATGAACTGCTGTGCCTTTGATTAAGACAGTTAACCCTAGGTAACCCTAGCTTGAGACAGTTTGTAAAAAAATGTTTGTATATTTTTATAAGGAGTGCATGGGTCATTCCAGTAATTGCAAACTTGCTCTAACCAAGAAAGATGGATGTAAACAGTTTAACACGTTTGGTGTCAACTGGTTTTCATGGAAGAAATATTAGCAACCGGAGACATTAATGTCTGGCAATTTTTGGAGATGGACTGGTGTGAAAGTGTCAAGACACATACTGACATGTAAGTGTTCATCATAAAAACATTTTAAAAAGGTGGCCTTTTAATAATCTAAAAATACGAGTGTTGGTTGGAAGTGACAGATTTAACATCTTGCTTTTTGGCAGGTGGGTGTTCTTTCTACGCAGTCAGTGTCGCTGATTTCTTGGCGTTTGTATTGTATTGAACTATCTTGGGTTATTTCATGTGCCTGGGCCTTGTCTCTTGTGGCTGCCTAGCAACAGGTCTCTCATGTACATCCCAGAGCTCTCGGTGTAATTGCAGTGTTAGATCATATTGTCATTTGACTCTGCACTAAAGGGTTCAGGTGTACATTGCAGTCAAAGGGATGTCGCTTGAGGGGAAGGGCACGTTTACACGACAGTGGTGTGCTAAAAACGGGAATGTTTTTCCTTTGCATTTTTCACATACAGATGACAGTAATTTGTCAAAACAGTCCCCATTCACATGGATCCACGAATATGACTAAACAGTGTTATTCGTGCCAGACCATTGTGGAAAAAACACAGCGTGATCACCTAACACTCATGCAGTTTTTCACAGATGTTCGTTTTTGTAGTTTAACACAGAGAAAACAACATTATCGTTTTCAAAAAGTTTCATTTTAAGGATGCAAAACACTGTTGTTGTGTCAATGAATGGCCAAAATTCACAAGATTTGAAGTTCTGGTGCATAAGTAATTCACTAGCTTGCATCTCTACTGAATAAAAGTATTTGTTTCTTTAAAAAAAAAAACTTTCAAAAGATAACTGGAATTTATGAGGCTCCCCCCAAGGATGGGACTGTTATACCATTTATGAATTTATTATACTACGAAAATAACACAGAACTGAGTAAGTAGCTGTGGGGAAATTATCCTAAACCTTCAATTGTTCAGTTAAATGCTGCAAACTAACTCATAAGCACACAGTTTAAATCAGCTTGGCTTCCTGTCAGATGCGTGTGCCGTTTAATACATTTGAGACCTGTTTTCCTTAGTGTGTAACTTGCGTCCTTAAGGTTGTGTCCTTATCTGTAAATCTGAAATTTACGCAAACATTTCCATTTTGCATCTCTGTGAAGGTAACCAGCATTTAGTGCATGTTTGCATGTCAAACAGACAAAAGCGCAAATAATACACCGTAAAAAAAATCTGTAAAATATATGGTAAAAAAAAAAGGCAGCTGTGGTTGCCAGAATTTTACAGTAAAAAATACGGTAGCAACGTTTTAGGTTTTACAGTTTTAATAATGCAGTGAACAACATTAGATGTAACATACAACCCTAATGTACAGATGTAAATTTGCGGTTATTCACTGTAAATTAAACATTCTTTTTCATTTCCAAAAACTGTATACTATCATAAATTACATGTAATGCCCAATACAGTTTTTTTTTTTTTACGATATATAGTAGAGAAACTTACCGTTAACCATTTAACAGGTTTTTACTGTAGCATTTTTACAGTCTTTTGCTGATAAAATCAGTCATTTTTTACAGTGTAATATATATTTTATGGCTGTCAGAGTATCCGATTTTTAAAAATCCTGGATTGCATTTTTTCCCTTGTCAAGTAACTGGCAAAATATTGGAGGTGGTGCATTCCGCAGACAAGAATCCATTTTCTGAGGCTGCGGGAAATATTAAACCCATTTTAAAATTATAATAAAGCATAATGCTGTACCAGTTATTATTGTATAATTGCTATTATATATAGTGCTGTGCAATGGTTAATCGTGATTAATGGCATACAAAAGTTTTTGTTTACTGAATATATGTGTGTTTACTGTGTATATTTATTACGCATATATAAAAACACACATACAGTATATGTTTTGAAAATATTTACATGTATATATTTTTATTGATATAATATTATATATAATTATATTTAATATTAATATATTTAATATATATATACATAATAAATGTGTACACACAGTACACACACACTTATTTTGTAAACAAAACTTTTATTTTGTATGTGATTAATCATGATTAATCGTTGTAGAATGCTAATTACATATGTATTTTAATTACTTTTAAAGGCCATTGTTCACTTAGGTCTATTTATATTACCTTAAAAAAGTATAATTATCCGATTACTCGATTAATCGACAGAATAATTGACCAATTACTTGATTACCAAAATAATTGTTAGTGACAACCCTAGTATTTTGCTAAAGTAGTTTGCATCCAAATGTTTAAACAGTTCAAATCTCTTCCCTTATTTACAACAGCACCATAAACTTCAGTACAAAGAGTGTTTTACAGCTGGTTGCTGCAGTACAGACAGACTTTTTTATAAAAAACAAAGCCTTTGTTTGTTTCGTAAAGCACTGTTTAATAAAAAATAACATAAAGCAGCTTTACGTTTTTTCCCCTTCTATACCGAACATTACCTGTGACTTTAAATCTGAGTTAAAATGTTTAAGGCATCTTTTCCAAACTCTAATGCTTTGTTGAAGTTTAAATCGGGGGAAAATCTCGCACTGATACTCACAAGTAAAGCAGGGGTCAATCGGTACAAATCTTAAATGTGAGATTATGGCATAATGAAGGCTAGTATCGACCACTACCCAGTCAAAGACCTGTGTGCTGCAAACCACCTTTTATGAGTAAGTGTTCAAAATAGCTCCGTCTTTGCCACTCATGTTTCATGGCTCCGTGTGTGGCCTGTAGGATTACCGATGCCACATTTATTACTATTATGGGAGATCATGCCAGCCGCTGATGAAAGATCTGCCTTAGCATATTATCCATACATACACATCCTTGTCAGCTAATTGTGCAAGACAAACTACCAGGCTAGCAACACGCCAAACACGCACAGACACATGTGACGCTGGTGGCCCAACGCGTCTGATCTGAGATCTGTGTTACTGACCTCTCCTGCCACCAATTATGCTGCCTGCTGTTCTGAACCCCAGAGGGTTGTTTTGTTTTGATGAGAGGAATGGAGTGCAGTGTTAATAGTGCTGTAGTGACAGAACAGGTGCTGAAGCACATCCAGCCTTTCAACACTTGATATCCGAACTTCTGTTAGACCTGTCCAGAGCACAATGTCCTGCAAATGGTTCGCATGTAGGCCGCTGAGAGATCAGACTTGTCCTTTAATCCCTTACAGAGAGGCAAGAGTGTTTTGGAGTGAGTTTTATTCACAACAACGTGGTACATCACAACAGTGTATATCTGTTCATGTCTATCTTTTTTTTTAGTCAAAAAGAAATTAAGGTTTTTGAGGAAAACATTCCAGGATTTTTCTCCATATAGTTGACTTCAATGGAAGCCAATGGATTGAAGGTCCAAACTGCAGTTTTAATGCAGCTTCAAAGGGGAATGAGGAGAAATAAGGGTCTTATCTAGTGAAACGATTGGTCGTTTTCTTAAAAAAACTTAAATTTATACACTTTTTAATAGGGATGCTCATTTTAACGGACAGAAAGAATTTTGACCGATTAATACAATCAGTTACATGCTTTGAAAGGTCATTTAAATTTTTTTTTTATCAGTTAATGGTCATTAAAAATTAAAAAATTGCATTTTTGAGAGAGAAAAAGAGATAAATTGCCTAAGTCTGTAACGTTAAGTCACATTTTAGTATCGCATTCAGAAATAGACCTGATGCCAACGTGAAATGTTTACAAACAATATAAACATAGGCTAGGCTATTTTAGTTTTATCACTCCACAAAAAATACTTTCAAATGAACAGTATTTAGAAAAGAACAAGAATGAAAATATAAGAAGCTAGGCTATACACAGTAAAAAAAAAAAAAAAAAAAAAAGTTGTTTCAGTTTAAAGAAGTAAGTGTTCGTGCTGCCTTAAAATTTTATGTTTAATCAGCATGAAATGTTAAGTTGTACTACATGAAAAGTGGATATTTGAGTTGAGTTAACTTAAAATTTTAAGGCAGCATGAACACTTACTTTTGTTGTTATTTATTATTATTATTATTTTTTTTACAGTGTATAAATGACAAGGCAAAACTAATTAATTAGGCTAAAGTAGGGCTGCACAATTAATTAAATTTCTAATCGTGATTACAGATGCCACAATTATGTAATTGTTCAAAGGCACAATTACAAAAAAACAAAAACAAAACAACTTACACTATTTTGCTTTAGTCTTAGTCATACAGATAATCAAAACTGTAATCGGTTTGCTTTTGTATACATTCAGAATAAAAACAAATGTGTGCTTTTGTAAAATAAAGAAAAATGGATGCCGCTTTCAGCCATCTTCCTTTCGTGCAGCACAAAAATTAACCAAAACTCTGCATACTAGCGTGATATAGGTGGAAGTACCGACCTAGTGTTTACAAAGCGGATGTGCAAAGAAAGTCAAACGGCCTTTACAAAAAAGGTAAAACAGCAATGTTGGACATTTTTGAAATTAGAGGAGAAAATTAGATACCCTACCATCTTAAACCGAAGTGCACAGATGAAGAACTAACCACGCGTGACTTTTCCAACATGATTACATAATGTGACGTAGACATGCATTGCAGAGCAAGTGCAAGATGAGCATCTGTGGTTATAAAAGTATAGAAACTTTTATTTTTTTTCGAAAATGATCGATCGTTTCGCTAAGACCCTTATTTCTCGGATGGGATCGTGTAGAGCTCTTTCAAGCTGCACTGAAACTGCAAATGTTGCAGAAAAACAAAATATCCCCGTCACTTTGTCTATATTGTGCAGCCTTAAAAGCTGCTGTAAACAACCTGCACATATACTATGTCTCTGTCAGATGTGTGTGGTGTGGTGCGAAGTGTCATAAGTAAATGACTCCCATTATAATGAGTTCTTGGTGTTAAGTAGGCCTTTAATCTCTCTTGATGGTAACCTGCTGTGTTGTCACTCTAGAAACCTAAGCACATCAGTGTCCTGGAGCAAAGGAATGATTAAATGAGCGTGTGGTCGCTCTCATTTCAAATAATCCTGCTTACTACACAAGGGATTCCCACTAAAAGCTTATCGCTCCATTAGCATCTA
Source organism: Labeo calbasu (assembly GCA_019740295.1). NCBI lineage: Eukaryota > Metazoa > Chordata > Actinopteri > Cypriniformes > Cyprinidae > Labeo > Labeo calbasu. The sequence goes on along the minus strand of JAHKKF010510084.1, from coordinate 1,066 downwards.
TCCGCTATGTAACACGCTGAGCTTTAATCAGGTGTTTGTGTTCAGCAGAGGCTGCTGGATATGTGGATTACTCTCTGACCATCCCGCTGCTGTTGTCTCTGGCTGTGTTGGTGGCCCTTGTGGTACTGCTGCTCAACTGTGCTTCCTGCTGCAAAGAGCAAGAGATCAACTTTAAGGTGAGTGAAATGCTCTTTGAGGTCTAGAGTATTTTTGGATTGTTGCTAGTATTAATTTCAAATGTTATTTGTAATGTGGCAGGAGTTTGAAGACCACTTTGAGGATGAGGTTGATTTCACGCCCCCAGCGGAGGACACCCCCTCTATGCAGTCGCCTGCAGAGGTTTATACACTTGCTGTTCCACCTGTTCCCCTCCCTGGACCCCCTCACCTCCAACTTCCACGCATAACAGGTGAGAATGTTCAATCTTCAAATGCACCCACTGGCATTGACTACAAAGATAGTACTTTGAATTTTGGGGTTGGTAAGATATGTGACCCCTGACCACAAAACCAGTCATAAGGGTCATTTTTTTTAAAAGATACAACCATTTAAAAATCTGAGGGTGCCAAAATATCGAAATATTGAAAAAATCTCCTTTAAAGTTGTTCAGATGAAGTTCTTAGCAATGCTTATTAGTAATCAAAAATTAAGTGATATATTTGCAGTAGGAAATTTACTAAATATCTTCACGGGACATTAAAGAAAAATCGATAAATTTGCCTCATACAATGTTTTTTTTAACTATTACTACAAATATAACCGTGCTGCTTAACACTCACCAAAGCTGCATTTATTTGATCAAAAATAAAGTAAAAAAATGCAATATTGTGAAATTTATCACCGTTTAAAAATAACTGTTTAATACACCACCCGTTAAACGTTTTTGAACAGTAAGATTTTTTATGTTTTTTTTTTTTTTTTAAAGTCTCTTCTGCTCACCAACCTGCATTTATTTGATCTAAAGTACTGCAAATTATTTTTACTATTTAAAGTAATTGCTTTCTATTTGTACATATTTTAAAATGTAATTTATTGCTGTGATCAAAGCTGAATTTCAGCATCGTTA
>JAHKKF010510081.1:0-23772 GCA_019740295.1 Labeo calbasu | reverse complement strand
CAGATTTGCCATATGTGAATTTTTTTTATTTTATTTTATTTTATTATTTAACCATCTTTTTTCCCTAACTTTTACTTTTACATATCTACAAATGTAGTCATAGTCCAGATTTGCCATATGTGAATTTTATTTTATTTTATTTTATTTTATTTTATTTTATTTTTTAACCATCTTTTTTCCCTAACTTTTACTTTTACATATCTACAAATGTAGTCATACTCCAGATTTGCCATATGTGAATTTTATTTTATTTTATTTTATTTTATTTTATTTCATTTACATATCTTCAAGTGCAGTCATACTCCAAATTTGCCATTCGTGTATTTTGTATTTTAGTTTTGTTTAGTTGTTACTGTACTTTTTCCTACCTTTTACTTTTACATACCTTCAAGTCATACATTTTATTTTATTTTATTTAACCATCTTTTTCCCCTGACTTTTACATATCTACAAGTGTAGTTATACTCCAAATTTTGCAAATATGTGAATTTTATTTTATATTTTATATTTTATTTCATTTCATTTTATTTTGTTTTATTTTATCTGTCCATTTTTCCCAACTTTTACTTTTTGACATGCCTACAAGTCCTGTCATTTTCTAAACATCACAGATGTTAATTTTAATTTTATTTTATTATTTTATACAGGCCTGGTTCCACAGTGGTAACATGGCAACCTTATGCATCTGCATGATGTTATCGTCTAACATTATGTGCAGAATACTGTTTAGCTTCCAATGTTTTAAATGTTTTCTGGTAAATATTCCCCGCCCAATGTGTCCTCATTTGACTTTTAAAAAAAAGAAATCCAGGTCACCCTAACAAAATCCTTATCCTTGGTGTCACTGAGGAGCCTCAGAAGAGCAACAGCGAATTCTGGTCTGCAATCGTGCTCAGTGACTCAGGATAAAACAATATAAACCTTTAAGAAATCAGCAGAAGCGTGTCACGACTCTCTGCCATGTTAAAATGGAAAATGCAGCTGGGGAGGTGCCACTGTTTACAGTGCTAAGCCCAGAGAATGCAGACGGCACTGCAGGATGAGGCTGAACTCACGTGTGCGTGTGCTCCGCTCTTTCCAAAACCAGCCAAAGACTGAGGAAAAGGCTTGTGCAGGCTGTAAGAGTGGAAAGACAGAAGGGCCTGGAGTTTTGGAGTCCTGGTTTGGTGTTTATTTGTACGGACCTCTTCACAGTAGGGCTTTTCTTTCAAAGGATTGTTTGCACTCTTGTCAGGCTTTCTTTTCTTTTGTTTTGAGCAGATACTTGACATAATACAGTGTTAGCACAGTAGCTAGTTTGTGTATAGAAGTCATGTCACTTAGTCAAACATCAACACTTACATTCACATTTCATTGTTTCTCACACTTTGAGAGATTTGGCAGCGTGCCGCTTTCCCTTTTCCCCTTTCTGCCAGTCTCTATCAGTTCTTTTAGAGCTTCAGAAGGTCCCTCAGATTTCATTCAGTGAAATTTCATTCATTCACAGTTGACTAGGCCTGTATCTTATCCTGTGTACATTTGCTTACAAGCCCATTTCTCTGCATGCAAATGATATGCAAAGATAGACAGAAAATACAAATACAAATTTCCTTTTTCTTTTTTTTGGATACCACACACAGACTGTTCCTATTACTATCACACCTGCCTCCATGACAGCTCTAGTTTCTGTATACTGTACAAGCTTGCCTTTATCTGGTTAACCAGCTACTGTGGAATCCCAAACAGTATTGCTGGACCAACCAGCTAGAAACCACCATGTTTCAAAACAAGCTGGATTAAAGGAACACTCCACTTTTTTTTGAAAATAGGCTCATTGTCCAACTCCCCTAGAGTTAAACAGCTGAGTTTTACCATTTTCTAATCCATTCAGCCGATCTCCGGGTCTGGCGGTAGCACTTTTAGCATAGTTTAGCATAGATCATTGAATCTGATTAGACCGTTAGCATCTCGCTCAAAAATGAGCATATATAATGACAATGTTTTTCCTATTTAAAACTTGACTCTTGTGTAGTTACATCGTGCACTAAGACTGACGGAAAATGAAAAGTTGCAATTTTCTAGGTTCATATGGCTAGGAACTATACTCTCATTTCAGCGTAATAATCAAGGAACTTTGCTGCCGTACCATGGGTGCAGCAGCCGCAATGATATTACGCAGCGCCTGAAAGTGACTGGCACTAGTTGCAGTTGCAGCCGGCAGAGTTGATGGCTGCGTAATATCATAGCGCCTGCTACACCCATGGTACGGCAGTCAGAGATGCTAACGGTCTAATCGAATTCAATGATCTATGCTAAGCTATGCTAAAAGTGCTACCGCTAGACCCGGAGATCGACTGAATGGATTCGAAAACTGTAAAACTCAACTGTTTAACTCTAGGGGAGTAGGAAAATTTGCCTAGTTTCAAAAAAAGGGAAGTGTTCCTTTAAATAAAGATATATTAAATTAAAGATAGTTCACCCCAAAATGAACATTCTGTCATTAATTACTCACCCTCATGTCATTCCAAAACTGTAAGACCTTCGTTCATCTTCAGAACACAAATTAAGAAGTTTTTTGATGAAATCCGAGAGCTTTCTGACCCTGCAAAGACAGCAACGCAACTGACACGTTCAAAGCCCAGAAAGGAAGTAAGAACATTGTTAAAATAGTCCATGTGACATCAGTAGTTCAACTGTAATTTTATGAAGCTATAAGAATACTTTTTGTGTGTAAAGAAAACAAAAATGACTGACGTAGAAGAAAAGATATACAGTTGAAGTCAGAAGTTTACAAGTTTACAAAGTTTATCAGCATTTTTGTGCAATTGAACCCTTTCCAACAATGACTGTGTGATTTTTAGATCCATCTTTTCACACTGAGGACAACTGAGGGACTCATATGCAACTATTACAGAAGGCTCAAACACTCACTGATGCTTCAGAAGGAAATACAATATGCATTAAGAGCTGGGGGGTGAAAACTTTTGAAAAGAATGTAGATGTGTACATTTTTCTTATTTTTTCTCATTTAGTACTGCACTTCGGAAGCTACAGAAGATACTTACAGGTTTACCATAAGGCAAAATAAGTTAAAATTACCCTGACCTTTAAATTCAAAAGTTTTCACATCTCAGATGTGCATTGCGATTCCTTCTGAAGCATCAGTGAGCATTTGAACCTTCTGTAATAGTTGCATATGAGTCCCTCAGTGTGAAAAGATGGATCTCAAAATCATACAGTCATTGTTGGAAAGGGTTCAAATACACAAAAATTATGAAAAACCAACTTGTGGGACCTGAAGGAGTTTTTCTGAAGAAAAGCAGGCAGTTTAACTGTTCAGGACAAACAAGGGAGTCATGAACAACTATCACTAAACAAACAAAAAAAATCCCTCTTATGCTGGTAAAATAATGAACAACTGTGTGTGTGTGTGTGTGTGTGTGTGTGTGTGTGTGTGTATATATATATAGTCCCAGTGCAGTTACAAACATATGAGCACTTTTGGAGTGTTGCCTGTCCAATCAGATTAGAAAACCAGAATTTATACTACATATACTCATGGTACACAGCAAGACAGCAAGAAGATGAGAACAAGATAAAGGAAATAAGAGAAAAAGCCTTGGAACTGAAAAGCTGGTAATAGAGACTAAATAAATCACACCAGTAGAGCAGCACTGGAGTACAGATGGGGAGCAGGTCTGGAAAACCCACTGACCTCAGGAGAAAGACAGTTTGAGAAGTGAACAGATAGCTTTATTGTCCTCCGATAGTTTCATTATTAAATCAATCAGCTTACTCAAGGATACATCTCCATGCTGACTGCACTGGGATGTCAAAATGAGTACCACTATTGTTTTCATAATCCACTGGACTTGTGCTGAACCCAGCGAGGGGCTCTGAAATGAGCCACGGCAGTGTGTGAATGTAGAGAAAGAGAGAGAGAGCAGAGCTTCATTCTCAAACTTTTGCCAGCGCCGTGAACCCTGGAGGAATGAAACCTGGCAAATAAGCCACTGCAAGCCTTTTACACTGCAACCATAAACTTTTTATATCTCGCTCCACTGTCATTCTCTTTTTTTCACAGTCACATTTTTCCTGCACGTGCAACCAAATGCGCTATCATGTTTTTTTCCCCCTTTCCGTTCCTCTAAGATGTACTGCCTTTACATGAATGTGGAGCATATGTGTCGGACCGTGAGAGAGAGAGAGAGAGAGAGAGAGAAAGACCTAGAGAAAGTGCCTGCGGGTCGCCCAGCCCAGGGGCGGTGGGGATCTGTAAGCAAAAACAGCGCTGTTGCTATGTTACGCTCAAAATATAAACAAAGGCACAACCCTGCAAGTCGAACAAGGGCTGTTTCAGTTTGGAGTCTCACTCGAGTTTGGAAAACATCATTGTGAGAGGTGATGAGAGCGAAGCGAGAGGGCTGTTCGCCGTGTTTTCTGAGGGAGGATGTTGTCAGCCTGCGGCTGCTCGCAGGTGTTTGCTGAGGAAATGCCTCTACAGCTGGCCTTTGTTTTCCAAGATCCTAAATGCTGGACACAGTTTATGAGAAACCCAGCTGTCAATCAAATCTCCCAGCCAACATACCCTTACAAAATTACATAAAAGTACAGTGTTATTACCGTAAAAATATCCCATGGAAAACATTCGGTGATGGACGCTTTCATTTAGACACTTCCATGATGGTAATACATGGTCATCCTGTGAAGTACCTCACAGTACACTCTCAGAACAAAAGGTCCAAAAGCTGTTGGCGGTACCTTTTCAAAAAGTGCACCTTTGTACCTTATTTACCCCTAAGGAATGCATTTTAGTACCCCAAATGTACATATTTGTACCTAAAGTGTACATTTTAGTAGGTAAATGGTACATGTTAGTAACTTTATTACATATTAGTAAGCCCCAGTGACAACTTTTGTACCTTTTTATATGAGAGTGTACCATGGTGTATATATTAATTAAACAGTTTCATGTTATCCATTACAAAAAGTACTACGATACTGATATGTTTTTACCATGTCAAGTATGATAGTAATACCAAAGTATTCTTTGCAGCAGGTAATTAAACAATATCATGGCATCCATTTTAAAATAGGTTCTAAAATATGGTACTAGCATGGTATTTTTTAAGTGTAATGTATGTATATGGTTATTCTTTATGAAAATTAACCATGGTTTTACTACTAATAATGGTTAGGGAGTCAGGCTTGTAACCGAAAAGTTGCAGGTTCGAGTCCCAGGTACGGCAGGGATTGAAAGTGGGGGGAGTGAATAACCAGCGCTCTCTCCACCCTCAATACCACGACTGAGGTGAGTCCTGTAAGCAAGGCACCAAACCCCCAACTGCTCCCTGGGTGCCGCAGCGATAGCAATATGGCTGCCGGGTGTGTGTGCGTGTTTGTTCACTACTCACTACTGTGTGTGTGCACTTGGATGGGTTAAACGCAGAGCACAAAAGATCAAAGAAAAAGATCAAAAAGGTGAATTACCATATTTGTATCATATTTAAAGTCCCCATGAAATTAAAATGGAAGTTTTTTGGCTTTTATTATAAATATGTTAGCCTTAAAGGCACAACATGTAAGATTTTTTTATTAAAATATCCAAAAAACACTAGAACAGTGTTATATATTTTGCTGACTTGTGTACCTACATTATCCCAAATGTTTTGAAGAATGAAGAATCCAGAGAAATAAGCAATTTTAACTGGCGTAAAGGACCGTGTCCTTGCGTTGCCTGCCAATGACCTCATACACCCTTGATTTTCCAGTTTTATTTTGTAGAAAACATGGAATGATTTAAAAATGATTTAATATGTTATGCATTTTATTAGACCGCTTTATAACAGAACTTACAACACATTCAAATGTATCTAGTATGATAAAACAGAGCTGCTTTTTCCTACATACACATGACCGGAAGAAGCAGAAGCGATCGACTGTTTCAAAATAAAAGCTCGTATTGCGCTCGTCTCTCATTAGCAGTCGCTTCAGCGTCCTCGTTTCGCTTCCACGACTTTCAGCCCTACCCCCCTGCTTCATACTGCAGTGAAAGTCTTTAGTATATTAGCTCATCAATGAACATGATTTTTGCCCCTTCGGATTTCATCGGCTGTGAGGATGAAGACAACAACTCCCATGATTCTCACGACACTCAATCATGGCATCATCAAACTACACCTTTGTTTCTTGTTTGTTTTGAATATGCATCCTCTAACAGCGAAAACGTACTGATATTGTGCCTTTAAGGTTATCTATAAGCTAGTGTGCTCCAAAACAATGACAAAATTCGCATTTAGAAGATATAAGCATTCAAAACTTACAGTCTCTAACTTCCACCAATATGGATCAATGATTTTGATGACATCAGCCTGCACTTCAGCTTCTCATCAAACTTTCTGTCCAATCAAATGCTCTCTAGAATCCAAAGTGCCCGCCCCCTACACTAAATAGATGCTGAAGCTGTGGCTGAAATCGGTCACTTGGTCAAAGAGTTAGTATTTTCTGTAAAGTAAATGGCACGCAGTGCACTATATAGAGCATAGGGAACGACTCAGACAGTGTCTCAGTCAGTTGGGGTGAAAGAAATGTGGTTTCACACTGTCAAAAAATGAAATCAACAAAAACAACAAAATGAATCCGACCCATTTGGATTCCACACAGAATGGTATAGTTTATGGCGATATGGATGAGATTGTGGCTATTATATGCTGTCAAATGTGGCTTTACAGAGCTCAGCAGTTCAAGCTGTGATATTATCGAAACGCTATTGACTGTTTGATATGTCCCGCCCTGTCTACCTGTTGAAGTTGAAATTACATCAACACATAGAATAACGTTGCGTGTTTCAATAGTTAACAATAGTTAATAGTTATAATATAGTAATCTTTAAAGTACCACGGTATATAGTAACCGCACAATGGTGTCCCTTTCTAAAAGGTACCACAGTGTTACCATGTTTTTTCTATATCTGACAGAATGGTAATGCTATAATATTATTTTAGATACCTCACGCTTGAATGAATATGTTAATCAAGCAGTATCATCCTTACAAAAAGGTGTCAAGGTGTTACTATGTTTTTTGATACTAATGTGATGGTAATATCAAGTAAATTCCATTGAATATGAATACGATAATTAATTTGAGATTGATCATTCATGTGTGAGAATGACATTAAACAGATGATAGAGGAGCTCCACTTTCTACCTTATTTCTAGATCATATGTATGTGTGTGTGTGTGTGTGTGGGATGTGAATGTGTTTGGGCTAAGGCAAGAAATGAAATCTGGAGATTTATGTGGGATTTTCCACTTTGATTTGTGCGTGTGTTTGCATCTGCCAGACTTCTGCTCTCGTGGTTTGACTTTACGCAACACGTCAGAGTTATCCAAAAGGTGGAGAGGGGTGAAAGAGAGAAAGGAGAGACAGGAGGAAGCAGCATCACGACTGATTCAAGATGTCTACTCATCTATCTATTCACACAAACAGTTGCATGTTTGTTGATTTGCAGAAGTACATGAGTTTGGTTTTGTGCGTGTGAACTGGGTTTTCCCTTTTATTGCTTTTCATCTTATGATGAAGTCACACATGCACACACGCTGTGGCTAATGTTCTTATCATTTTCGTAAACATATCCTCTTTCACCTCAAAACATGCACATGTTCACCAAGACTGAATTTATTGGATCAAAAACATACGGTAAAAACAGTAATATTATGAACTGTCATGACAATTCAAATAAAATCTTTTCTATTTAATGTATTTTAAAATGTAATTTATTTCTGTGATGCAAAGCTGCATTTTCAGCATTACTCTGGTCTCCATTGTCACATGATCCTTCAGAAATCATTCTAATATGCTGATTTATCATCAATGTTGGAAACTTTTTTTTTTGGAACCTGTGATAGTTTTTTCTGGATTATTTGATGAATAAAAAGTTTAAAAGAACAGCACTGATTCAAAATAAATATATATTTTTTTAAAATATAAACTACTGTTCAAAAAGTTTAGGGTCAGTTTTTTTTTTCTTTCTTTTTTAATTGAAATTAATACTTTTATTCAGCAAGGATGCACTGGAAGAAAATTTCCGTAATATTGATGGTAAAAAACGGAAGCTGTGGTTGCCAGAATTTTACTGTAAAAAATACGGTAGCAACATTTTAAGTTTTACCGTTTTAACTTAAGTTTACATTTAAATATTGTAATTTCGTTAACTGATATAATGTTAATGTACCAACCTACTGAAGTACTGAAATCTGTTTTGTACCCTTGTAATATATCACATGACGAACCAAAGGCCATCACAAGCAGCTTTTAAATATTAATATATATAGAAGATGCACAGTGTCAATCAGACATTAAACACCATCATGGTAACACACATGAAACTGAAATAATGCAATAAACATTAATTTAACAACTTTAGATGTAACATACAACCCTAATGTACAAAACTACATGTACAAAAGCTATTTAAAAAAAAAAAAATACATCAAATGTAAAAAAAGAGAAATGTAACGCAGGGAATTCACGAGTATTCACTTTTTCACTTCCGAAAACAGTATACACTGTAAAATTACATGCAATGTCCAATACAGTTTTTCACGGTATATAGTAGGGGAACTTCTGTTAACCATTTACCAGGTTGTTACTGTAGCATTTTTACAGTTTTTTACCGTAAAATTCACAATCATTTTTTACAGAGTGTGTTAAATTGATACAAAGTGATAGTAAAGATTTTATTGTTAGAAAAGACTTCTATTTTGAATAAATGCCATTTTTAACGTTTTATTCATTAAAAAATCCATAAAAAAGTATCACAGGTTCCAAAAAAAAATGAAGCATCACAACTGTTTCCAAAATTGATAATAAATCAGCATATTAGGAAGATTTCTAAAGGATCATGTGACTCTAAAGACTGGAGTAATGATGCTGAAAATTCAGCTTTGCATCACAGGAATACACTATATTTTAAAGTACATTAAAATAGAAAACTGGTATTTTAAATTGCATAAATATTTCACAATGTTTTTTCTGTATTTTCGATCAAATGAATGCAGCCTTGATAAGCATAAGCTTTTTTAAAAAAACATAAAAAACTTACTGAACCCAAAGTTTTCAACAGCAGTGTGTATTTACACATTACATTCATGCATTTAGTATTTTGCAACTTACTGTGTGTTCATTTTACTAGTATTAAACACACCTACACACATAAGCTCATTTACACATTCCTAGAATCTAACCAGATAGACTAGAAACTGTGTGTTGAAATATTTCCCTTATCTGTTCCTCCTTTTACTTGTATTTAGCTTCAAAGAAACATTCTCAAAGCCTTTGAAAACACCTGTGTGCGTGAGACAAAGATAACAGACAGTTTCATTTGCCTTTTCTCAGGCTCCATGTATCTCAGTATCTCTCTAAACAAAATGTCCTCAGAAAGTGTATGTGTGTGTGTTTCCAGGCTGTCTTTGAGTTTCAGGAAAACTGTTCCCTTTCTCTCTTTTTCTCTCTCTCTCTCTGTCTTTTTCTCTGGGGGTTTGTGTAAGGGTCTGTTTAATTGTTAGTGCAGCCAGCCGTTCTGTGTGTGTCTAGGATGGGGAGAAGATGTGGAGGTTTACTTAAGATAGCAGATCCAGAATTCAGCGATAAGAGCCAAATATATGACTAGAGTTGTGTTTGCTCAGCCTGGTTATGTTGTGCGGGTCAGGGAGAGGGAGATTCATTCGTCTGACTGTGATTTTCACTGAGAAAAAGCCAGATGCCTTCAAACAAAGCTGACCCTGTGTGTGGTGTGTGTGTTTATTGGTTGAAGTGTAACTCTTAGTGCTTCTGGAAATATACCAGTCTCAGTTTTAGATGCATGATTATGGACTCTGCATTCCTTTATTGCCCATAAATACTAAAGGTTTCATTCTCTGATTAAAATACGTGGTGCTTGTGCAAAATTCACCATCATGATACTTGGGTGTTGTCAGTGGTTGCTAGGGTGTTGCTACGCAGTTTCTAAAATGTTCATGTAGTTTCTAAATGTTTACTAGAGAGCTCTGGGTGGTTACTAGCTATTTTCTAGTAAAATTTCCAGGTCAAAGTCATAAGATCCCAGAACCCACATTTAAGTCTCTTAAAAACAATGTTTTACAATTCTTAGAAAAAAGTCAGACTTGTGAGATATAAACTGAGAATTGCATGATAAACTTGCAATTCTAAAAGAAAAATCCAAACTATAAACTTGCAGTTGTAAGAAAAAATAATTTTGAGATAAAATGTTGTGATTATTTTATTTTATTTTATTTTATTTTAAGTGGACAGACAAATAAATAAAATAAAATAAAATAACTGGACACAAAAAAAGTGGATACAGAAAAAATATGTGGCAGAAATGTGAGATATAATTTGTGCATAGAGTTTATATCCTGCAACTTTTTTTTTTTTTTTTTAGAAAAGTACTAATTACGAGATAAAAAGTCACAATTCATTATTTATTTATTAATTAATAATTTTTGGGGGGATACATATGGAGGCCATTTTCGCCACTGAATAAAAAAAGGTAAGGTAAAGGTAAAAGGCGACAATTTATCTTATAATTCAGATTTTTTTCATACAATTCTGAGGAAAAAGTCAGAATTGTGAGTTTATATCTCGTAATTTTGACTTTGTAACTCTCAATTGCTAGTTTATATCAAGCAATTCTGAGGAAAAAGTAAAAATTGCGAGTTTATATCACAATTCTCAAATTATATTTCACAGTTTTTAATCACAATTCTCAAATTACATTTCACAATTGCAAGTTTATATCATGCAATTCTGAGGAAAAAGTCAGAATTGTGAGTTTATATCTCGTAATTTTGACTTTGTAACTCTCAATTGCTAGTTTATATCAAGCAATTCTGAGGAAAAAGTCAGAATTGTGAGTTTATATCTCGTAATTTTGACTTTGTAACTCTCAATTGCTAGTTTATAGCAAGCAATTCTGAGGAAAAAGTAAAAATTGCGAGTTTAATTCTCAAATTATATTTCACAGTTTATATCTCACAATTCTGACTTTATAACTCACAATTGCAAGTTTATATCAAACAATTCTGAGGAAAAAGTCAGAATTGTGAGATAAAAAGCAATACATTTTTTTTTTTTTTTATTCAGTGGCAAAAACGGGCTTCTATAGAAACAAGTCTGTTTGGTAAGAATCTTAATGATAGCGAATTTCAAAACAGAAAGAGATGAAGAGAACTGTTTTTTAACCACAATACATAGTTGCATTGCAGTCACATTTGATGGCTCTAATGTTTAACAGATAGAATTAATTGTTATATACTTTATTTAAATTTAATACTTTCATGCTCACATCTTTGAACAATATTTAATTAACTTTAAAAAAAAAAAAATCAAAAATTAATTTAACTTTTTTTTTTTATCTTAATTGTTAAATTAAGGTCATTTCTGACCTTTTGTTACAAAGTCCCAGCCATTTCAGAGCTCCTCCGGTCAACAAACAGATAAGTCTGTCTTCTAGATGAGCCAAAGTGATTGAGAGCACACTGTCCAGTAAACAAGTCAAATGCTTTTTCTAATAAAAATGGCACTCAATACTCTTAAAGACTGCCAGTGAAGCATCAGCCCATCTGTGTGGGACTCAGAATGACATGTTTATAGACTCTTGTCCAATGAACATCAATCTTTGCTCCATTAAACTGGTACAGGTATCTGCCATAGACTCCTAGTGATGCACAGCTTCATTGGGCTGTGTGTTCGGTGAGTCATACAGTATGTTCACACAAACATTCAAAAGTGGAATTAAAGTGAAAATGAAAATGCAATTTCAAATCTCAAACACTGAACTGCACTGTATTTAGATTCACTGTACACAGATGAACATAGTTTCTGATGACATTTTAGGGGAAATCATGTTTCTTTTAAAGCAATCACCACTGCCTGGAACTAAAAAATGACCTTCCCCTGCAGTCCACTGAAACTAACCAGGTTTGTTTAGAGTGTTGCTCTGGGTCGCAGCTTTGAACCCGATCCCCACACACACACACACACGTAGTCAAGTCATTAGTCTTCCATGAAGTAGCTTTGTAAAATTCCAGGGTAGCTAATAAATAACCCATCTAGACTATTTCACAAGAACTTCAGCAGGGAATTTCCCTGAGGCTGACCCTTACCTTAACAATCTGCTTTTTTCTCTCTCATTCACACACACATGCTATATGTGCTATATAACACCACAAACAACCCTCAAGCTTTTTTCACAGTGAGAATATCAGAGAATGTGTTACAGCTGAAGGAAGAATTCTATAGTCAGCACATAAACTGACATGCTGCTTTAACTGCCTCGACTTTTAAAACGCATAAACGCCTGAGGTGGCTTAATATCCACAAGCCTTTTAATACCACAGCTCATGATGGATTGCGATGCCTCCTGCATCCACACACCCTGTCACAAATAATATGCAAAAACTGGGGTGTGTCTCCAGTCAGGCAATGTGCAGATTTACACAAGTAAATTCATCATTACAGTGCGACTTCCAGCAGGTGTGGCCGCCCACACTCTGTAGTTCATACCCTGTAGTCAGCACCTAAACACACTTTTCACACACAGTGTTTATCCCAGTAAACACAGTGCACAGCAAACAGCACTCAAGCGAACACACAGAAGGCTCAACAGTTTGACATTAGCATGTTGCTAAGCTAACATTCTGATACTCTAAGCATAACAGAGTGTTTTCAAGACGGGTCATCAGTTGACCTTATTGGTGCCACGATGCCACTGAACCGAACGAAACTTGCATATTTTGCTGATTATTGTTTTGCTTTGGGCTGTACTAATCGGTCCGAATGGGAAAAACATTTGGAATAATATAGACTGCCAAAAGTTATAACAAATCAAGGAGAAGAGTGCAAAAAACTGTCTGAGGAACAAAAGGCATTTGTGGTTGGCTAATCTGAACCAGGATTTCCAGGGCAAGAATGTTGACAGCATTCGAGTTTGTTCTTATCATTTCCAGTCAGGTAGATAAAATATTAGGATAATATCTTAATTAATATGCATATGCTGGTAGGTATGTTTTGATGCTGGGATGCTAGTTTAAGCTGGTCCTTTGCTGGTTTATGCTGGCTATGTTGCTGGTCAAGGACCAGCATAAACCAGCTAAGGACCATCTTAAATCAGCATCAAAACATACCTACCAGCATATGCTGTTTTTTTCACTAGGGGTACGTATCTTTACCAACTATTAACTTTAGTTTGACAAAATATTGCACCCTTTTCCGCTTCTCTGTATGATTTAACAGCTTCCACATGTTTTTTCCATGGTTTAGACAGCATAAATTAGCAGAAAAAATGTATTAAGTAGAACATTAACTGTGCAACCCATGCTCCGAGTTACTTCCAAGTACTGCCAATACTGCTGTGCATTCGGGTAACTTATCAAACCATGATATAAGTGCAAACCCTTTTTTAAAATAATATAATTTAAGTTAGTAGGAATGTGAATCCGAATACCATGAACCCCTAATAATAATAAATACTAGATTGGAGAAAAAATATATTTCAGTGCTTTCTCTTGCAATTATATTGTTGGATTAAAGGAGAAGTCCACTTCCAGAACAAAAATTGACAGATAATGTACTCACCCCCTTGTCATCCAAGATGTTCATGTCTTTCTTTCTTCAGCCATAAAGAAATTATGTTTATTAAAAAAAACATTTCAGCATTTTTCTCCATATAATGGACTGATATGGTACCCTGATTTTGAACTTTCAAAATGCAGTTTAAATGCGGCCTCAAACAATCCCAAATTAGGTTGTAAACATTCCCAGCCGGGGAAGAAGAGTCTTATCTAGCGAAACAATCAGTTATTTTTATTTAAAAAAAATACAATTTAAATCATTTTTAATCTCAAACGCTCGTCTTGTCTTGCTCTCCTTGAAATCTGTGTATTCTGGCTCAAGACGGTTAGGGTATGTCGAAAAACTACAGTCG
The DNA here is from genome assembly GCA_019740295.1 of Labeo calbasu. Classification (NCBI taxonomy): domain Eukaryota; kingdom Metazoa; phylum Chordata; class Actinopteri; order Cypriniformes; family Cyprinidae; genus Labeo; species Labeo calbasu. The sequence goes on along the minus strand of JAHKKF010510081.1, from coordinate 9,808 downwards.
TATTTTCTTCCTCAACTTTAAAAATAATTTCAAAATCATCCTACATCGCTGCAGAAGCACTGACCCAGTCTTTGCAAAGTTAAGATGCAAAGAAGATCAAACATCCTTAACAAAAAAGGTAAAACAGTGATAAGAACGATTGTGAAGTTGAGGGAGAACATGAGATGAGGAGTTTTTTTTCACATTCCCTAACTGTCATCAAACGGAAAAAACAGGTCAGGCAGAGTACAAGACAAGCTTTTGACATTAAAAAGTATATAACTTGTATTTTTTTAATGAAAATAACCAATTGTTTCGCTAGATAAGACCCTTCGTCCTTGGCTGGGTTCACTTACAAGCGAATTTGGGATCGTTTGAAGCCGCATCTAAACTACATTTTGGAAGTTCAAACTCAGGAGAAAAATCCTGAAATGTTTTCTTCAAAAAACATAATTTCTTTACAACTGAAGAAAGAAAGACATAAACATCTTGGATGACAAGGGGGTGAGTACATTATCTGTCATTTTTTGTTCTAGAAGTGGACTTCTCCTTTAATATACGGTATAAAAATTGGGGCATCAGTGAGCCGCTATTATATGCGGGGGATTGAAATTGTTTGAATGCGTGTTTGCTTTTTTACTTTCACTTTCGAGATTCGCAGTACTTACCACACATTTTACAAGATTAGTTGTTAGTCAGCAGTGCTCAGGATCTGCAAGTCATTCACCATCATCCTCAATCATCTCTCTTTACTCTGTTTATGTGGTAAGTGCAATTTTAGTTACTGTAATGTAGCAGGCTACTGCTAAGAAGTGGCTAACCTTGTCTCTTAGTTAATAGGTGGTAAAGATACATACGAGCAGTATTAATGAAGAAATTGGCCTAATATTTCACCTACCTGACTGGAAATGATAAGAACATTTGGCAGTCTATAGTACTCCAAATGTTATTCCCGGTCCGACCGATTAGTACAGCAAAACATGACAACAATTGACCATTTTCAGCAGCAAAAATCAGCATAATATGCAAGTTTAATTCGGGTCAGTTGCATTGTTTACGTTTAGAATATGACCGATTGATTACGCATCATAAAAAAAACTCTATTTGGGCACATCCCTTGGCTATAACTTTTATACAGCATCAAAGCAAACAAATAAACAAAAACATGGTTAATATAGTTGTGGATGGGTTTTGAAAATAGTATGTGTCTTAAGATGATCTCATTCCACTTTCCTACTTTCACTAACATTGAAATGCCAAAAGTCCCTTACCAAAAGGGGAGGACATAAGGAAAAGGGAACTTAGAAAACAGGAACTACTGAGAAAAGAATAGATTAAGAAGATGAGAAGGGACAGAATTAAGGAAGGAGAAATGGAGTTTAGAGGCGACCATAAGTAAAGTGAGACACTTCAAATTGCTGTAATAACAAGTGAGGTCTTACACTGATTAAAGCCTGAAGCACTTTCATAATTAGCAAAAGGATCTTCTCACAAACAAGGAGATGTGATCTTACCGTGGGTCGGTTCACTGTTTGGGCCTGTCAAAAAGGCCAATATTTATCTTAGGGGCCAGGCCTGCACATGTGCATACTCACATACTCACATACACATTGCAGTGATATTGAAGGTGCACTTGAACTCTCTGACCCTTTGTGCGTGAGCAATATTAAGTCCAAATCTCCATCCGCTGTACACAAACACACATATTTCACCAGGTTCTTGGTGTACTCTTCAACCTGTTGAATCTTGTCATTACTGTCAGGTATGAAAATAGCTGCATCTCCGGAAAGCAGGAGTGTTCCTCTCTACGCCTGTTACTTACACACACACACACATATGCACGTAGTGTGTCACTCTGGTGCTGGATGTCCCGAGGCAGTGGAAATTTGAACAAGACCTCTGCGGGTCTCTCCGCCTCTGGTCTCTCCTCTGTTTGTGTATGCTGTTTTCCCAGTTCATCAGGGAGGAAGGGGCGAATGTTTTCCTCAGCTATTAGTGAGGTGTATGTTTATGTCTGCTAGAGTGTTTGATGTGATGTGTTGGGCTGGACCATGTTTTTTTGGCATTGATTTTAAAAATTGTTGCTTATGGCTATATAACACTGTAATGTTTACACTTCTCTTTACCACATTTTTAAACCTAAAAACCCAAGAAATAGTCATAATGGAGACAACATCATATCATGTGGATCCGAGCGTGTAGGTTTGATAAATAAATAAAAAATAAAATAAAATAAAATAAAATAAAATAAAATAAAATAAAATAAAATAGACCACTAAGTCTGAATCAAATGATTTGCAGTGCGCACTCTGAAGTCCCAATCTGAATCAAAAGATTTGCGAACGCGCTCTGAAGTTCCGATCTAAATCAGATGATTCACGATACATGCTCCAAAGTCCTGATCTGAATCAAAAGTTTTGCGAACCCCCTCCAAAGTGCCAATCTAAATCAAATGATTTGCGATATGCGCTCAGAAATCCTGATCTGAATAATTATTCACAAACCATCATTTCAGATCAGGACTTCGAGCGCAAATCTGCGCTCAGGATCTGCAAATCATTTGCCGCATATCTTCGAGCGCATAGCTCGATTCATTCAATTTACGAAATGATTCGCGAACACGCTCGGAAGTCCCAATCTGAATCAAATGATTCTCGACACATGCTCCAAAGTCCCGATCTGAATCAAAGGATTTGCGAACCCACTCCGAGGTTCCAATCTAAATCAAATGATTTGCAATCCGTGCTCCGAAATCCTGATCTGAATAATGATTCACGATACTTATAATAATTCACAATAATAAAAAGATTTGTGAACCCGCTCCAAAGTTCTGATCTAAATCAAATGATTTGCAATATGCGCTCCAAAGTCTCAATCTGATATAAAAGATTCACAAACCTGCAAAGTTCCAATCTAAATCAAATGATTTGCGATACACACTCTGGAGTCCCGATCTGAATAATGATTCGTGAAGCATCATTTCAGATCAGGATTTGGAGCACATATTGCACTTCAGTTGATTTGCAAAATGAATTGCGAACCCGCTTCAAAGTTCCGATCCAAATCAAATGATTCGCGATACACACTCCAAAGTCCCAATCTAAATCTGATTAATGATTTGTGAACCATCGATCAATGATTTGCGATACTTCAGATCAGGACTTGAAGCACATATTACAAATCATTCAATTTACAAAATTATTTGTGAACCTTCTCTGAAGTCCCAATCTGAATCAATGATTTGCGAAACTTGAGATTCTGATAAAATGATTTGCAAATCTGCTCTGAAATCACAATCCAAATCAAATGATTTGCGATATGTGCTCCAAAGTCCCAATCTAAATCTAAAGATTCGCGAACCCTCTCCAAAGTTCCGATCTAAATCAAATGATTTGCGATCCACGCTCTCAAGTCCCGATCTGAATAATGCTTCGCAAACCGTCATTTCAGATCAGGACTCGGAGCACATATCACAAACCATTCAGTTTGCAAAATAAGTTATGAACCTGCTACGAAGTTCTGATCTAAATCAAATGATTCGCAAAGTCCAGATCTGAATCAAAAGATTATCTTTTGATCTGTGTTTTGCTAGTGAATTGCTTGAACTGAATGATCGAAGTCGTGAGTTGAATCTGTGTAAATGACTCACTCAATTGAATCGGTTTGTTGGTTCCACCGCTTTTCAATCCTTCAGCCATGTCTACATTGTCAGTACTGCTACTGGCTTAACTCACTAGTTTTATAACATTAACTGAAATAAACAAAAAACGTGATTACAATCAAAATATGAATACTTCCATTCCAAAGATAACATCTAATCAAAATTATTGCGAGGGACAATTGAGTAGTCACTGGTTAATGGTAGCGCCCATACTAAATTATACGCCCTTGTGTAAATCACAATAAATAATACAATATGTCTACGTATTAGAGCCAATTAAATACCTGTAAAAAGTGGATTTTAAGAGATTTTTGGACTTTCTTTTACCAACTTCACATACTCAAAAACTGTAGACTACTTTCAGAATGCATCTTATGGTACTTTTTTTTCTTTAGGTCACAGAGAAGAAGGCAGTGTGAACATTCTTCAAAATTTCTCCTTTTAGGTTTTACAGATGAAAGAAAGCCTTACGGGTTTGGAACGGCGTGAGGGTGAGTAAAATGATGACAGCTCTTTCATTTTTAGGTGCAGGAATGCTAAAATGCAACTTTATCAGAGAATGCTTTGAGTGTACAAATCAAATCGAGAGCTTTATAGACGGATAAAAGGAGAGTTTGAATGATAGCCCTGTGAAGGAGACCAAAGTCTGGTTAGTATCTGTCAGGAATGTCAAAGCAGATTCTGTGTGCATGTGACAAAATGCATAATTTCCAGACTCTTCAACCCCCAGCGCTTTGGTCCGTCTGAGTCTGAGGTGAACGGGAGGGGTTAAGTATAGTCCCGACCCGCACGCCACCCCTCAAAATATTCTCCGTCCCGTCAAACGCTTCATATATGTTGCTAACTTGTCAATGGCCTCTTACAAGAGAAAAGTTCCACTTGCTCGTCTGAAACGTTATATTTTTTCATGCGAGACATGAAGGAAAACAGGTTAATGCACTAAATATGTAAATTAGCTTCTGAGCACTGAATGTGTTTTTATATGAGTCTCAAAGTACTAAACACATAAACAGTTTTTGGTGCTAAAATAAGACAGAGCCAATTCAACATATTTTGACAGTTTTCTTTCAACCTACACAGTAATTCTAACTTCACAGGGATACTATGACATTTTCCAGCTGTTCATACTACATCATAAGACATTGGCCTATAAACCCTGTCAGGATGGCATATAGATGTATTGATATATGGTGTAAAAATCAAAAAGTAGGTTACTTAAGCACTTCCATCTATATCATTATTTATCACTTTTTTGTATTTACATATTATAAAATGCTTTTAAAACTGTTTTAAATATCTTAGCAATAGCTGACAAACAGTTAGCTGCTTGCGCTAGTTGTGCTAAAAACACCTGTGCATGAGGTTATGAAGCCGTCGCTATGCAAAGGAGTTGTATGCTTAGTGTGAACTTGTTGCATGTAATCCGCCCTTTTAAAACAAACATACCTGCTATTCAGCCAGAGCATAATTCACACTCATCTCTCATCCTCTGTCAGTGTTTCTCTCTCACACACACTCAATCACTCACTGTCAATAACATGAACCAGCTGCATAATGCCAAACAGTCAGTGAGAGGCAGTGTGATGAAGAAAGAAACCCATATCTGCTGCCTTCCGTCACGTTGCAGCCAGGCACTGTGCCAAGTGAAAGTGGCTCAAAGACTTCACTCTCTTGTGGTTTTTGCATAAATGACAGCATTTCTTTTTTCCTTAATGCATACACCTGCACTTGTTTGTGTGCTTGTGGTATTTGATTCATCATTTGGCTAACAAATTGATTATTGTTGTGCATGTTTCTTTTAAACATGATATTACTGGTTTAGTGCTTTAGACATAGTCGAATAACTAAGAAGTTGAAAAGATAAAGGGGAAATTTAGTGTCTTTGGAACGACACTATTGTGAGTAAACAATGACAGATTAGGTTGTAAAAGAAGTCAAAAGCACATTTTGGAATCTATATGAATCTTTTCGGCTCCTACACAGATGAAGGTTGCGAGGACTGTGGGAAAGGTGAAAGGTGAGGGAGCAGATAGTAAGGAAGGGAAGCGAGGGGATGTGTCCTGACCCTCTGAGATTCTGCCAGGGGACCAGAAACTAGATAAAATGATTGTATGTGTGAGCGGTTATGACTGATCTGCAAACAGGAACACATTGTAAGGGAGTCTTGTTAGGCAAGACGTACTGTAGAAAAGGTGGGGGAGGGTGTAAGTCAGGCCCTTGTGAAAAAGAAGTGTGCTTAATTGTATTGAATGTCCACCTGTAGTGTACTTCGTGTTTTAGAGGTATACTGTAGTTGCAGATGAAATAATATTAATGAAATTAAAGGCCACTTAAGTGTAGAGTAGACTTTCATTTAAAGGGACAGTTCACCCAAAAATGAAAATGCTGTCATTAATTACTCACCCTCGTGTCGTTCCAAACCTGTAAGACCTTCATTTTAATAAAATACAAAAGCTTTCTGACCCTGCATAGATAGCGACACAACTGACACGTTCAAGGCCCAGAAAAGTAGTAAGGACATCGTTAAAATAGTCCATGTGACATCAGTGGTTCAACCGTATTGTTATGAAGCTACGAGAATACTTTGTGCGCAAAGAAAACAAAAATAACGACTTTATTTAACTGTTTTTTACGTGCGTTCATGACAGTATCACAACGTATGCATGTGCATTCCTCTACTATGTTAGCGTTGTCCTTACTACCTTCTGACCCTTGCATTGTTCTCTATGCAGGGTCTGAAATCTCTCGGATTTCATAAAAAAAGTCTTAATTCGTGTTCTGAAGATGAAGGTCTTATGGGTTTGAAACGAAATGAGGGTGAGTAATTAATGACACAATTTTCGTTTTTTGTGTGAACTATCCCTTTAAGTAAATGTTTAAAGTGCATTTTTAATCATGTCAGATGAAAATCTACTCGAAAGCACATTTTAAATCATTTGGTTTGCAATAATCTTTTGGCTAACATAAAACAAATGTAACTTGATTATAGTTTGAACTGTCCTGTGTTATTTGCTATTACTTTTAAGAGTATTTTAAATATACAAAATTGCAACTTCATCATTAGAGATGTTTAATTAAAAATATATTTAAATACATGCGGTAAATGCAAGTTTCATTGACATTATTAATATTTAGAAATTACATTAAAATATAATTTAGTATACCTCGCAGACTTGTTGCATGCATTAAAAATGTACTACTTAAATGGGTCAAAAAAAGCAGTCTTAACACAAAAAACATGCAGTTATGTGTCTGAAAACACTTACTGTGAGGTTTCAACTTAAAATACCCCACAAATTATTTATCGTATCATTTTGAAAATGCCTATTTTGGGAAGCAAAACTACAGCTCGCAACGCAGAAACTCTGTTAGAAAACATCTGTTTGGTTTCGATTATCATGTCTATCGCACTGAAATCGTGCATTTTGAAGCCATATCATTTTAAACTTCTGATATAATGTTTTCTGAACTCACACGTCCGAAGCACGCACACAGAAAGCAGCTGTCACACGGCATGTGAGTACAAAACTAAGTTCTCTTTCATGTCTTATTGTGCTAAAACTGTCAAATACACACAAGTTAATGTTAAAAACATACATGAGTTACAAAAACTGTCAGTTATATCTGTGAAGGTAAACAGCTGGGAAAGAAATGGCATATTTATATTAGATCTGTGTGTCAGCAGCATAATATACAGTAAATAAATCAATAAATCCACTGCTCTCGTCTCCTCTGAGGCTGGGAGTCTAAACAGTGTTCTGTGCTCATCTGTGCAGCCAACAACAGATCAGTTAGCATGCTTTACTCAGACTTTTGCCATGGAGTTAGAACTGGTACAAAACAAAATGATGGTGCCGTAGGGTGGAAATGTGCGGATTAAAGGTTGTTTTTTTGTTTTGTTTTGTTTTTACATGCTGGCAGAGAAAGACTTGCCAAAACAAAGTTACTGGGTTGTTCTTTTTCACATTTTCTGGGTTGGTAGATGCACCAGGGACTCGATTTTAGCACTTAAAAATGGAAAAAAGTCAGATTTTCTTGATGTGTCACCTTTAAAAGTATGCTTTTTAGGTGTACTTCTTTTTGAGACCAAGAGAATGATTAAATGTCCTGTTAAAATTCACTTTCTTTAATTCCTTATCCAAAACGTAACCAGCTATTGCACTATCTTGATCTAGCGATTAAAAAAGCTTCTTAACCGTCTTTGCAAAGGCTAAGTGAAACACAAAAACAGGGAAATGTTTAATTTGTAGCTTTTTGTAATATGATTTAATACAAAATTAACATTTTTCTTGATTAAGAAGTAATATATTGTAAAATAAAAATTATTCCTCAAGATATAATCCCTTTAAGATATGTAATAAACAAAAAGCATCTGTTTAGGATGATGAAACGTGTATGTGTGGCTTGTTTTATCTGAGTGCTAAATGAATAGCTTTGCTGTCATAGCCAGGCATGGTTTAATTGACAAGTAACCTATAGGGTTACAATCCGCAAGCTCAGCAATCTGCTCGCTTTCCCCCTTTCTTTACCCTTCTGAAAGGCAGCAGCGGTAATGCTGCTTTTAATTCCTGGCAGATGGGTGACGGTGGCCCTTCATGACTCACAGCAGGTTGATCACGCCACTTTGAAGCAGATCTAGGATCAGTTCGATCAGACGCTGCGAGTTGATGACTTCAGCAGAGGAGCTGCATTAGTGTGGCTCTGATGAGTCACAGCGTGATGATGTCACCTGATCACAACCCTGCAGTTCTTACCTCAGATTAGATGTACAACCATATGCCTAAACATCCTGGCATCCATGGTCATATACCGTAGATTTACAATAAAATGCACATAGAAATGACCGTTCTGAAGCTGAAGAACATACACTGGCCACTTAAAATATCTGGATAGGTGGGATTATTGACACAGTTTGAGTACAAATAATATGAAATTATCACAGAAAAATGGTTGAGAAAGGACCTAGTATTTATTAAACCAAGATTCCACTTGGTTTGATATTTTGTTATACAGTACATTATGTATATGTGACCCTGGAGCACAAAACCAGTCTTAAGTAGCACGGGTATATCTGTAGCAGTAGCCAAAAATACATTGTATGGGTCAAAATTATCGATTTTTCTTTTATTCCAAAAATCATTAGGATATTAAGTAAAGATTATGTTCCATAAATATATTTTGTAAATTTCGTACCGTAAATATATCAGAACTTAATTTTTGAGTAGTAATATGCATTGCTAAGAACTTAAATTAGACAACTTTAAATTTTCAAATAGTTGCATCTCAGCCAAATATTGTCATATCCTAGCAAACCATACATCAATGAAAATGTTTATTCAACTTTCATGTGACATATAAATCTCGATTTAAAAAAATGGACCCTTATGACTGGTTTTGTGGTCCAGGGTCACATATGTGACTTAAAGGCCACTGAAATTACTAAACTAAACTAAACTAAACTAAAAAATAAAATAAAATAAAATAAAATAAAATAAAATAAAATAAAATAAAATAAAATAAAATAAAATAAAATAAAATAAAATAAAATAAAATAAATAAACCTAATTAAAAATTAAATAAAAAATGATAAAGTTGAGTATAATCTAATCTAAAAATGTATACATACAATAACTTATATACTTTCATATACCTCTTCCATAACAAGCTTTTATTTATCTATTTATTTATTTATATGGGACATAAAGTCACAAATCATTGTATCAGAACTCCTTTAGAGCTTATTAATATTTTAATAAACTTTGACGCTAAATGAAAGTCATGAGAAGCAACCGCCATGCAAATAATTTTGTTTATCAAGGTCTTAAGATATGAGATTATGAGAAATTTTATCTTGTTATGACTGTGTTCAGGTTGTTTTATATTGTTTTCTGATATTTATAAATGAATTAAGTTGATGAAATTAATTTTAAAGATTTATTTATGATTGTTTGATTAACTGATGGACACATGTATTCCAGATGTAAGCAAAATAGATTATATTATATTATATTATATTATATTATATTATATTATATTATATTATATTATATTATATTATATTATATTATTATATTATATTAGGGCTGTCAAATGATTAATTGTGATTTAATCGCATAAAAAAATTGTGTGTAAAATATATATGTGTGTAATGTTTGTAATTATTATGTA